>JAECUM010095448.1:0-142427 GCA_016617855.1 Megalonaias nervosa
TACGTGTAGGCTTGTACAATAATAACAAGAGAAAAGAGTGAAGACAACAAGCTTTGTATATTTTAACAAAATAATTTATTTCCCTAGAAAACAATGTAAAAAATGGAAAATAGGACTTACGGTTTGTGAATATAATCCAAAATTGTATCCTAAGAATGAAAAATACAAGTCCTATCACTAAATAGTTCTATTAGAATTCAGGTTCGAATCTCGACGACGTACCAAAATGGAAGGCGATGACGTCAGATGTGGTCCTTGTACAAAATAACAATTCCTCAGTTGAATCACAGTTTATGTTTCCTAATAATTCCAGAATAAATTTCCACTGAATTTCTTTCTCCCAGAATTTATAAAACAGTACACTCGTTTGGTTTTCTAGAGAATAAATTATTAAATTGCAAAAACAAATGAACTTCAAAAACAATCTGGTTTCAACAACAAAATAACCTATCCGGCCTTCTAGGTATCAGGAATACAACTGACTGACGAGCGCTCAGAAAGGGTATTATATCCACCCAAATCATCATCCCGTTCTCGCGAGACAGACTACGTGGTCTCCTAACACTTGAAACAACGCAATAGAAAATGCAGTTCGTCCCTTAGAGAGAACCCCTATCTACTATCACTCTGAAATAGATTTAAAAATGACACATTGTTTATTCTGACTAAACGAAATGACCTTGGCAATAACCAATCGTTTTCGCGTAGCGCTTACTCTACCGCGGACCAAGGTAAACTAAAAATATTGCCAATGTAATATGTTTTACGTCTTAGATAAACAGAATTACTGAAAAAGAATTTCGAATCCCTGCAATAATCATTACAATAAAATGTAATGAAACAAAAATAAAATAAAAAAGAATTTTAAAACTAACACACAAGCAATTTAATTACATATACGTAACACTTCCCCCCATAAAGGAAAAAGAAAGATTTATATAATAAAGCTTTCTTTTTACCATATGCAAAATATACATGAGGTAAACAATATTACATAAGAAAATTCTTATGAATTATATAAAGTGTATATGAAATAATATTTCTATACACGGGAAAGTGCATCTGCAATCAAATTGTCTTTTCCTTTGATGTGCCTGATGTTGAGATTATACTCTTGCAAAAACAAACTCCACTTTAATAATCTTTGATTTTTATTTTTCATCTTGTCGATGAAAGTAAGGGGGTTGTGATCACTATACACAACAACCGGAGAAGGAGCTGAGTTAATGTAAACTTCAAAATAATGTAATGCCAATATTAAAGCCAAACATTCCTTCTCGATTGTTGAGTAATTTCTTTGGTGCTTATTTAATTTCTTAGAGAATAGCACACTGGGTGATCAACACCATTTCTGTCTTCTTGAATCAATACTGCTCGAACCCCAACATCACTTGCATCCACAGATAATTTAAAAGAGTGATTGAAATTTGGAGCTGTTAGAACCGGAGCACTTTTAAGTATGGCTTTTAATCTATCGAAAGCTACCTGACATTTTTCGGTCCAGAGAAACTTGTTTTTCTTACTTAAAAAATTTGTCAGGGCTTCAGCAATATTGGAAAAATTGGAACAAAACTTTCGATAGTATCCGGCCATACCCAAAAATCGCATTAGTTGCTTTTTACTGACAGGCACAGGAAAATCATAGATAGCTTTAACCTTAGCATCAATAGGTTTAACTTGACCATGTCCCACAATATGTCCTAGAAAAGTTACACAAGCACGGCAGAACTCACTTTTAGATAAATTGATTGTCAAATTAGCATCAGTGAGTCTTTCAAAGAATTTCCGAATCGTGGCTAGATGTCCTTTCCAGGTGTCGTTTAGATGATGACATCATCAATGTAAGCATCACAATTATCTAGACCAGAGGTAATCATATTCATCAAGCGTTGAAACGTACTTGGGGAACCCTTCATCCCAAACGGCATTACTTTATATTGATAGAGTCCATCTGGACTCACAAATGCCGAAATTTCTTTCGCTTTTTCCGTAAGTGGAATTTGCAAAAATCCTTTCAGAAGGTCAAATTTGGTGACGTACTTGGCATTTCTAATTTTATCAATACAATCATCGATTCTTGGTAATGGAAATGAATCTGTTTTTGTCACACTGTTCACTTCCTATAATCAGTGCACATACGGAAAGCTTTATCCGGTTTCGGAACAAGTATGCATGGTGAACTCCAATCACTTTATCTGGGCTCTATAAAATCGTTCTCCAGCAAATACTGAATTTCCTTTTACAAGTATTCCTGTTTGAGAGGATTCATCCTGTATGGGTGTTTTGTTTCACAGGTTTTGAATCTACAATTTCAACGTCATGAAAAATTTTGTTTGTCCTCGTAGGAATATCCATAAATAAGTGCTCATATTCGAATAATAACTGTTTAAGTTCATTTCTTTCTTGTTGTTGCAAATGTAAAAGTTTCTGGTCTAGATCTTTCATAGTTTCCGAATTCCGAAGATTTGTTGCTCAAGTTCAACGGTGTCCAATTGAATTTCTTCGCTTAAATCCTCAGTTTGTGGGACAGGTACAACTAAATTAATTGTATGATTTACTTGGCTATCTCTTTCAATATACTCCTTTAACATATTAATGTGGCAAAGTTGATTTTGTTTTCGCCTATCAGGAGTATTTATGATGTAATTTAAATCATTTACTTTCTTTTCAACCGTGTATGGACCGTAATATTTGGCCTGAAGGGGATTTTGTGGAATGGGCAAGAGAGCTAGAACTCCATCACCAGGCTGAAAACTCCTATCCCTTGAGTTTTAATCATATCTTGATTTCATTCTGGGCTGAGTAGAGCGCAGATTTGCTCTTGCGACCTCACAAGCCTTTGACAATTTGTGCATAAAATCAGAAACATAGTCAAGAAGATTGAGCTCAGTGTCTTCATTTGAAAGAAGTTTCTCTTTCAACAACTTCAAAGGTCCACGCACAGTATGTCCGAAAACTAGTTCAAAGGGACTGAATTCTAAAGATTCTTGAATGGTCTCCCTAACAGCAAACAAAAGTAAATGAATGCCTTCATCCCAATCTTTGCTAGTATCAAAGCAATATGGTCGAATCATGTTCTTTAAAGTCTGATGAAATCTTTCTAAGGCCCCTTGGCTCTCAGGATGATAGGCAGAAGGTTTAAATTGTTTAATGCCTATTTCGTGCATAGCTTGCGGGAACATTCTACACATGAAATTTGATCCTTGATCCGATTGGACGGATTTGGGAAGGCCAAATTAAGTAAAAAAAAACTTTATCAAAGCTTTTACTATAGTTTTGGTTTTAATATTCCTCAAAGGAATTCCCTCTGGGAATCTTGTTGACGCACACATAATGGTCAACAAATATTGGTTGCCTGGCTTGGTCTTAGGTAAGAGACAAACACAATCTACCATTATTCTGCTAAATGGTTCGTCAAATGCATGAATTGGTTGCAGATGAGCGTTAGGTATTTTCTGATTGGGTTTTCCTACCATTTGACAAGTATGACAAGATCTGCAAAATTTACAAACATCACCTTTTGAATTTTGGCCAATAAAAGTGAGTCAAGATCTTGTTATAAGTTTTATTTATCCCAAAATGACCAGCCAGAGGAGTTTCATGGGCCAAACTACGTATTTCCTGTCAGTAAGATTTTGGAACTACAATCTGATAGTTCACTGACCACTCGTCATTAGCAGGTACCTCGGGAGGTCTCCATTTTCTCATAAGAATTCCGCTTTTAATGAAATAACAGACAGGTACTTCAGTGGCTTCAGTTTCACTAATGGCCCTCTGAAACAAACAGGAGATCTCAGGATCTTTTTCCTGTTCGACGAGAAGTGATTGTCGTTTATCACCCTGATTAGATAAAAGAGAATGAGTATTTAAAAGAGGATCACTGTGATCACTACCTTTTGATTGATCCAAATTAGGAGTGAAAGTGACCTCATCAAAAGCCTGACCAATACATGTGTCAGCTAAAGGAATATTTTCCTTATCAAAATCATTCTCAAGAGCTTTCTTTGACATAGGTCTGGTAACTGCACAAGCTGAGTATAACTCAGGGTATTCTTTTTCAATAGGATCAACTTTCTGATCCAAAGAAGGCTTGTCAGTTACAAGTGGATTAACCACATCCTTGTCTCCAGCTAGGTCGTTGCCTAGCAACAAATGAATGCCCTCAACGGGTAAGTTAGACACTATACCGACTGTCACAGGTCCTGAAATTAAGTCTGATGACAAATTTACAGAATGGAGAGGAACATTAACAAAGCTGCACTCTACTCCCTGAATGAGAACACTCTCATTAGAACAGGACTTCTCAGAAAATGGCAAAATACCTGATAATAAAAGACTCTGAGAAGCTCCTGTATCCCTTAAAATTTTAATAGGGATAGGATTGGCCAAATCACCCAAGAGCGATATAGAACCCTTCGACATGAATGGTTCATAATTCTCCATAATAAAATCAGACTGGGGTTTATTAGACCCAACAAATGTATTGCTTTCAATACATGACCGTGACTTTGACCTCTTAGAAATAAGAGCATTTGGGATAGGTCTATCTTGATTCTGATGCCTATATTTCAATTTGAAGCAATCAGAAATGACGTGTCCTTTTTCTTGCAATAGGTACACATAGGAATAGACAAGGATTTTGAATCAAGTTTATCAGAAGCTTGATTTTTAGAAGTTGTACCAGATTGATTTTTAGGAGAAGTTGTATTGGGCTGGAATACCTTTCTACCAGTAGACTGCTGAGTGAATGATTTGCCTACAACAGGAACTTTATGAGTTAAGGAATACTCATCGGCAGCACGAGCAGCATTTTCCAAGGTTTCAATCTTATGCTCTTCAAGATGATTCTTAATGTCATTAGGAACACAGTTTTTGAACTCTTCAAGTAACACAAGTTGTTCAAGACTTTCATAATCATGTTCAACTTTCTTGGCTAAGCACCATCTCTTAAATAACTGTTCTTTTTCTCTAGCAAATTCGACATAAGTCTGTCCAGCTTCCTTTTTATAGTTCCTGAATTTTTGCCGATAAGCCTCGGGGACTAACGCATAACCTGTTAAGATGCACTCCCTAACCAAATCATAATCCGAACTCTGTTGTACTGACAGGGATGCATAGATATTTCAGGCTTTGCCGAAAAGTACACATTACAATAATTGAGTCCAGTGCTCCCTTGGCCATTTCAAATTTTCAGCAACTTTTTCAAAATAGATAAAATATTTGTCTACTTCCTTTTCACTAAAAGGGGGAACTAACCTGATAATTTTTGTAATGTCAAAACTTGAATCTGTATGTGAAGTGGAATCGTGCTTGCCACTTGCCAGCTCAAATTCTTTCATTCTAAGTTGAAATTCCCTTTCATCCTTCTCTCTTTGTAATTGCATCTGTCTCTCTTTCTCCTTTTCTTCAAATTGTAATTGTTTATCTCTCTCTCTCTCTCTCTCTCTCTCTCTCTCTCTCTCTCTCTCTCTCTCTCTCTCTCTCTCTCTCTCTCTCTCTCTCTCTCAAATTGCAATTGTTTATCTTTCTCCCTCTCCTGTCTCTCTCTCTCCTTTTCTTCAAATTGCAATTCTCAGCAAGTATTGAGCGTAAGACTCAAGTCCAACGAGAAACTCGAGTGCGATGCTGTGCCTTACGATCACATCACCAATGCAGTACCACATCTTAGTTGTTTATTTACTAACGCCATGGCAAACTACGTGCAACCAGTGCGACTTCCAGACCACAAGACTTTACCTTGTGGACATGCTTGATATCACCCAGTATAAGAAAGGGACGACTTCCAAGAACGACATTTCATTGCGAGGACAAACGCCGAGAAAGATGGATCACTCTACGCAGATGAAAAAAGAGAAGGAACAAACATCATTGACCTCTTTCACCACCATACCGTCACAGCAAAGTGTGTCGAGGAAGGAAAAGGATTCAGTAGACCTAAAGGAGTATTTTAGCATCCAAATAACTCAGACGGCGACTTCGAGGAAATTTAGGACAACAACTTACACTTACACGGTGAAATTTAAAGACTTTGTGTCTGACGATCCAGCCGAGGAAGCAGCAGGTTTCATTACGGACTTATTAGACTCACTGTTAGAGGAACTCAAACGTCAGTGTCAAGTCAAAGATGGAGGTCGTTTGAGCCTATCTATGTATCACGACAGTTTGAACTCTCTTGTATGTCTCGGGTTTAGTACACCTACGGAATTAACTTCTTTCAAACTATTGAGGGCTATTGAGACGTGCAGACGATGAGAGAAAAATTTAACATCACCGATGGAAAAGTGACCATTCATACGGTATACGTTGTACCTCCATGGTAAGAAGAAAATAACCACCATTGATCTGCTTGTCGATAAGTGCACCTAGCACGATGGATATACCAACAGATCTACAGATGAAACGAAGTACGTGATGGAAAACATCTACGCTGGGACACAAGTAGTAGCTGACCAGATATAAAAACAACGTGTGTGACGGATATAGAGAAAAGCACGAACTTTGTCCTACTTGATTGTTTGTTACTTTGTTTGTTTTAACTTTTTCTTAAAAATGAACATTTAATGTAGAATGAAAGATAATGGCATTCTTTTATGAAATGCATATACGTTGTATATGAAGTGGGGTTTTTTTTTTGAAGGCATGAACTTTAATTTTAAAAAGTAGTTTATTAGAACTAAGAACTAAATAACTTGTAAATAGGTTTGTTTAATGTCCAAACGTTTATGTATTAAATGAATAGTGCTTAAACCAAAGCACAGGCCAGAGAGCTCATGTATATATTTGAATAAATATTTTGTACCCATACAATAGACTTTTCTTATTGGAGTCTCTATTCTGTCTGTGAGTCTTTCTTTGGAACATCTCTGTCTTCTTTCCTGTGTGTTTCCATCTTCTTTGTTTAGATGTGTATTTGTTTGTTTCTATATGTCTATGTTTGTCCCGATTAACCTTTGTCCCTATAAATGCATTTCACCCTATAAATAGTTTTAACCTATAAACCCCATGACGTCACCAATGTTCATTACCATTGACCCACAGGTGCCATTCCCATGTTAAATTCCCATTGTCGCCAAAGTGCAAACACCCTGTTTTAACGTTAAGGTCCCATTGTCTTTAAAGTGGCCCTGTATTCCCATATTAAAGTCCCATTGTCGCCAAAGTGCCGGCCCTGTATTCCTCATGTTAAAGTCCCATTGTCGCCAATATTGATATATCCATTTTTAACATTAAGGTCCGATTGTCGCTAAAGTGGCCCACTATACTACTTGTGTATCGAAGAGTATTTCTCGAAAATGGTTTTCAAACCAAAGTGAAAACCCTAAGGCATTTGAGAGAATTTAATATTTTACAGCCCTTACAAGGGGTGAGGTATAACCTCAGGTGGTTGAGAGCAGATACGGCCTCAGCTGTTCCTGCGGCTCAAAGGTGCACCTAATCCGCCCTTTGGAGCTGTCTGGATCTGCGAGGTCTGCCACTACTTTTCATGAAGCACCCGTGTACGGAATCAATTAATCAATGGTTGGGGTACGGCCGATGTTTTGGTTTGAGAGATAGAGACAGAGACAGAGAGATTTACGTTTGTTCTTGACATTTGTATTCTTTATTTATTATACAGTAGTACTCTGTTTTATGTGGAAAATGTTTTATTTAAGGTTATTAATGATTGCGTGTGATTTTGGTGACTGAACAACAAGGTTTGGTGTAATAACCTAGGCAATATAGTGTTTGGTTCTAAGTAATATCAAACATCGGCAGCGCATGTTTCTGATAAACATAGACATAGACATTTAAAAATTTTCTTTGAAGTCGGAGTTTGCATTACGTAAGAAACATTGGCTCACTGGAGCTAATTAACCAACTATAAACACTATGTAGCACTTTATTAAACAGTCATTTTTTTCAAATTAATTTTTAATTTATTTTAAGACAGTACTTAAATAATCATGCAAAATGGCTGGCCAATGCACGCTTAAACTAATTCCCCCCCCCCCAATTTTTAATCTGTGTTTAAAATACAATGCATAGATATCACTTTACATCAATATGAACTACAGTGTTTACAGTATATTAGTTTAACAATTTCTGGCCGATAACATCCTAACCATATCGTTTACATGAGTGCTAATTTTAAATATACATAGACAAAAACAAACATTGTAAAACATACTATGCACACCATTATGGTATACAATTTTCTTTCACCATGAGTAAGCAACTCAAGCCAAGAAAAACCAAGAGTAAATCTTTGCATTAGAAATTAATATTTTGTGAGAAATAGAACTTGGGGAGTGTTTTTCTAAGATGGTCCTAATGTTTGGAGCTCCTTTTTTCCCATCACACTTTGATATATTACAGGTACGCAGAATCTAGATGGACTGCTCTCTACTTCGCAAACATGGCAACTGCAGAGTAGCCTTTCTTTTAACATCTTCAACGGAGAAAGCATAGTTCTTGTGTTTTTGTAAAAATGGTTACTTCCGCATTGATTTTCCGGCAAGCATGTTGCAGTTTCTTGCAGAAGAATCGGTATAAGCATGAAATTCGACCATTAGTATTGAATGAAAACGAAGTTTTATGTTCCATAATGTGCAAGTAGCAATTTTTGCGCACTGTGTATATGAAGTTGTGCACTATTCATGTATGTCATATGTTTTCGATGATCGACTTTAAGAACTTCTGATTACTTGATTAAGGTGCATGATATAAATGTGGCTATTACGTCATATACTTTGGCCCTGTGACTTAACATAAGCACATAAAAAATTAAAGACTGCCAACCTAGACCACATTATATTAATTACAAACATACGTAATAAACTTGCATTAAAGTAAAAGTTCCACGATCGTGTATGTGTGCGGTACGGAATATTTTAGTCCTACAATGTAAGACATGGACCCAGATATTTATGTTTTGGGGTCCCAGTTTTACTGCCTAAATAACGGCGCTTTGTAGCGTGTTCCGAGGTCAAATAAAAATAAATCAGGAATATATCACTCACTTGGCAGCGCATCATCATCAACATCATCATCATTAGTCCTAAAACGTAAGCCCCATCACCCCGATATTTTTCTTCTGGGTGGGTGATGGGTCTTACTGCCTAACTTACGGCGCTGTGTAGCGTGTTTTGATGTCGACTAACAGTGTAACGAAAGTCAAATTTTCAGGAATATCACACACAACTGGCAACCAATAACGACACTTTTCTACAAAGTAAAGTTATAATGTTTTTGTCAGACTTTACTTACCCTGATGTCTTTTCTCTAATAAATTCAAATTCTCACAAAAGAAATGGACCTGTTTTCAAGTTTTGTTGGCCTACATTTCAGTTGGCTGGAAAGCGACGAAAGCCAAGAATTCCAAAATCGGGTTAGGTTGAAATATTATTCTTAAAAGAAACGAATAAAAAATATATTATGCCTATTGGAACTATAAGCAACATTTCGTTTCGTTCAAGAAATATATCCTCCACATGACCTACCTGAATATACTTCGGCATACCTAAACTAACTACCATCGCATTGCAACAAATTCAAATGTATGTCAATGGAACATGAAAATGCTTCCATTTGCTAGTGTCATATTTTGATTCCACCAGGATAAAGACAGCACAGTAAGTGTATTAATTACACATAAATTAGTGGAAGAGTGTCAATATAGGCTGCCAAGTGTGTGAGATATTCCTGAAACTTTGACTACTCGTTCCGATGTCAATGACATCGGAACACGCTATGCAAGGCCATTTTCTGGGTTGTAAAACAAAAACAACATGTGCTATGTCTTGCATTGTAGGACTACATCGTCATCATCATCATCATCAATCCCTTAACCCAAGAGGTTGTTGGGGCACCACAGTTGACTTTGCAAACAATTCTCTCCATCTTTCCCTGTTCTCCACTGCCCTTTGGGAATCTACAAATCCCATGTCTGTCCACTCCTTAATGTTGTCTTCCCACCTCTTTTTCTGTCTGCCTCTTCTTCTGCACCCTTGCACTGTGCTTTGCAAGATTGTTTTTGCCAGTCCAGATGATCTTGAGACATGACCGTACCACTTCAGTTTTCACTTCTTTACAGTGGTCAAGAGGTCTTCATAGGATCCGATGGCTTGTTGGATCCTGTTGTGGACTTTTTCATTGGTTACATGGTCAGTGTATGAGATGTTCAAGATCTTGCGGTAGCATCTCATTTCAAAGCTTTGAATCCTTCTTTGTAGATCTGATGTGAGCATCCATGCTTCACAAGCATACAGAAAGATATGACAATTGAGTGCATCAGCCTTATTTTCGAACCAAAAGCAATGTTGGTATCTTTCCATATTGGTCTCAACCTTGTGTTACGTATATGTAATTAAATTGCTTGTTTGCTAGTTTTAAATTTTTTTATTTTTGTTTCATTACATTTTATTGTAATGATAATTTTTACTGGCTGTGATATTTTTTGCAGTAAATTTAGTCTTTTTGTTTTGACGCAAAGGTTTGCTTCATTTTTATTTTTAGCTAATCTAGTTCTTAACCTTGGTCCCAATTTTGTAAACATTGAATGAAAATGATTGGCTATTACCAAGGTCATGTTCGGCCCATGTGTTAGTCATGTTGTAGACAGCCTTTCTTTTTTTATTTTTTTTTTTCCAGCGTGAGAATATGATTTTTAGATAGGGCTATGCTGGGCCTACGTGTTAAATGGCATTTTTTTTACTGCACGGTTTGATGATTAAGTGATCATGTGACCCATCATGAGTGTTGAAATGACATTTTAGTTGGGTTTATTACTCACATCTCAGTGAAGTTTGGTCAGTCATATCCCTACACCTTAGAGCTCAAGGTGTTTTTATTGTTGATGCCAGTTTGTTCTGAAGTTCATCTATAATTTGGAATTTAATAATTTATATTCTCTAGAAAACTACACAAGTGCACTTCTTTTTTATAAAATTCTGGGACAGAGACATTCAGTGGAAATTTATTCTGGAATTCTAAACGGGAACATTATAAATTGTGATTCAACAAGGAACTGTTGCCATCAGTACAATGACCTCATCTGATGTCATCGCCTTCCATATTGGAACTTCATAAAGATTCAAACCTGGATTCAATTAGAACTGTTTAGTGATAGGACTTATATTTTTCAATTCTAGGATTAAATTTTGGATTATTTTCACAAACCATAATTATGTTATTGTTGCTGTTTTCTGGGCAATCCTGCAAAGTAGTTCTGGTTTGGAGCCCTTGTCCATGATAATTGATCCCAAGTACTTAAAACTTGTGACTCTTTCCAGCTTCTGTCTACTGACCTTATTTCTGCATTGATGCCACTGGTGTTGTTTGTCATCAGTTTGTTTTTTTCGGCGCTAATCTCCATACTGTATGCAGTGGAGGATGTGTTGAGGCGTTCAACCAAGTCAGTCAGTTCTCTTTCATCTCCTGCTAAACCATCAATATCATCTGCGAAGCGAAGGTTTGTGATTGTTCTTCCTCTGATGCTGACAGTGCCCTTGTGGTAATGCAAGGCATCCTCCATGATCCTTTCCAGGAAAATGTTGAAGAGTGTAGGTGACAATATACATCCCTATCTGACTCCAGCTATTGTTCGAAACCAGTCTCCTCTGCTGCCATTGATGAGGACAGCACTGGTGGCTTTGTCATAGAGGTGCCCAACGACCTGCACCAGGTTTGAGCTGACACATTTCTGCAAATTAAAGTCGTATTGCTTTACAAATTAAAGTCGCATTGCTTTACAAATTAAAGTTGTATTGCTTTAAAAATTAAAGTTGTATTGCTTTAAAAATTAAAGTCATATTGCTTTACAAATTAAAGTCGTATTGCTTTAAAAATTAAAGTTGTATTGCTTTACAAATTAAAGTTGTATTGCTTTACAAATTAAAGTCGTATTGCTTTACAAATTAAAGTCGTATTCCTTTACAAATTAAAGTTCTATTGCTTTAGTTGGACTTTACTTACTCAGATTTCTTTTTTCTAATAAACTCAAATTCTGGCAGAAGAAACTGGACATGTTGGAGACAGGTTTTGTGGAATTTGAATCAGGGCTTGTGATTTTTTTGTCATCATCCTTGGGCCTGTGTCTAAAAAAAAATTTTTTCAGCACTGACTCACACATTGTAGAATCTACTTCAGCAAACTTAAAACAATGAAGCCAGCTGACCATACTGACAGTATCAAAGGTTGAAATTAGCAACTACATTGTCTTGCTCTGCTTAAGACAGTTCACTAATAATTTTACCTGTGTAAAAGATTTCAAAATGAGTGATGGGAGGCACATAAACTCAGGAGGAAAAACCCTCCCATGTGAGAGATTCACACATATGGGATAACTAGGACCTGTGATCTAGTATAAACCAGATTGAATTTCATGCACTGTAATGTAAAAACAAAAGCAACAAAATATGTAATTCCCAGTGCAGATAATAATTAGACTAAGATGTCTACTTTTGTTGAACCAGTTTTGGGTCTGACTACTATTGTAAATCCTTAGTGATCAATAGTTTAAATCCAGAAGTTTAATGATGATTTAGCTGCCTTATCTATGTTAGGAGTTTAAACCAACTCTGGGGTTTGGGGATGTAACTACAGTCATGGGATTGAGTTTTGCATTGTGACACACTGTTTGTGGATTTGGAGTGGCATGTAATTGCAGTTGCACTAGTTGAAATTGTCAGTAATTATTTGTTAAAAAAGTACAAATCGGTGGGATTTCTCAAATCTTGAATAAGTTCAGTGATGAGTTCTAATTTCAGGTAGATGCTATTATTGCTTATGTAACTTCATTTTTTTTCTGTAATGGCACATGCTTAAAATCCCAGAAGATACCTGCTTGAACTATAGGAACTTCTGGTGCCACTGTTTCAACTGCTATGAGCACAGCTTTTAAATACCTTGCATTACATATAAATATTATCTGCGACCACTCCGGTGGCCTAGTGGTTAGAGCGTCCACCTAGGATGCGGGAGGTCGTGGGTTCAGTCCCCGGCCAAGTCATGCCAAAGACTTATAAAAATGGTACTAACAGTTCCCTCACTTGGCGCTCAGCATTAAAAAGTTAGTGTTAGGACTGGTCAGACTGGTGTCGGGATAATGTGACTGGGTGGGACATCATGCTACATGTCTGCAGCATGATGCCCCAGTGCTAGACATCACTATAAACTGCCACATTGCAGACATTGTGGTGATATAACTGATAAATTGTTAAAGCTACATTAAAAATCCAAATCACACGCACACACATATTGTCTACAGGGTCTGATTCACTAGTCAGATCTTTTGCTATTCTAGAGTTTTATCACTCTTATATAAATGCAATAAATAGACACTAAAACATATATTTTACATGTACATAGTGTTAAAAATTGGGAACATCACACAGCACTTTCAGAAATAGAGATGGCATAATGCAGTAATCAGCCTATCCACAGAGGCAAGAAGCCTTTTTGTATTGATAAAGAATTTCAACCATTGAGGTAATAGCATTAGTATACAAGGGTTTTAAAAAAATATTGAATATTGGGAATAGTAAAATAAACCACAGCATTAAAAAATTGTTTTTATTTAAATTTAAGAAAATTTATAATTAATACACATGTGATTCTTCTTCAGATCCTTGGATATCTCACTTCGTATGCATGCAAATGAATCCAGATTTTAGCAGAATGCAGTTTTCTGACATGATCCTTATGTTGTTGTTTTTGGTGGCAGTTTGCTTGAGTGTTTGGGTTATTTTTGTAAATGTATCACATGTGTCTATACATAAGAACTAAATGGGTATACTTGTATTTGTTGTCTACTCACTGAAAGTTCTGTTTTTGGTCGGGTTAGGGGTTGGGGTAGGACATTTGAGTTTATTTTTATAATCTATCCCAGGTAATCTACTGGTATGTAAAAAGTAAATTATTATGCTTGTATATGATATCTACTTAATGAAAGTTGATAAACATGAGAGAGAGAGAGAGAGAGAGAGAGAGAGAGAGAGAGAGAGAGAGTTCATGTTCCTCTGACATACAAAATAAATCCCCAAATCTTGGTCCTTTTTTTCAAAATATAGTTATGCTAACATGCAAGTGTTTGAAACATTGCATAAGGATTTGCAGTATGATTGATTAAAACTGTGCTGAGTAATATGTATCAAAGAGAGGTGTCAAAACACATGGACATGCAATTAATATTATGATCTAAATGATCAGGCACTGACAATAAATTAACAGGTGTCATAACTTCCTTGTTTACTAAAATCTAACTTGTGCAACTTCACTTGAACTTTGTTTGAGAGCTCTCACACTACATGGTTGATACTCACTTTGTACAAATGGATAAAGTAAAAGACAATTTGCCAACAAAAAGCTTACATATCATGGACTCAGCTGCTGGAATTTTCATGTGTCCAAAAATGAGAAATATTCATACTTTTACATGGATTTCATTGTCCCATAAAATGCTGACATATGTAATGACTGACACTAAATCCAGCATTTTTTATTTTATCATGACACATGCAGAAATGAAACAAAAACTAGATTTCTTGCCAGCTCCAATACTGAATTTTTTTAACTTCCAAACTTTTCATTTCCTGCCAGTATTTGAACTCAGTATACATAACAAGTAATTGAGATACTGTATTTTTATGACAAGCAATGGATATATTGTATTTGTATAACAAGCAGTGGATATATTGTATTTGTATGACAAGCAATGGATGTATTGTATTTAATTGACAAGAAGTGGATGTATTGTACTTGTATGACAAGCAATGGATATATTGTATTTTTATGACAAGCAATGGATATATTGTATTTGCTTTAAAGATGCATTATTAATGCACTCAGTGATCAATGAAATTTTAGAAAAACTTTCCTTACAACTATTGCATTCTGAGATGTTGTCTTGTAGGTCTTCAAATGTTAAGTTTGTAATAGCACAGATAATTGTCAAAGGTCTTTTTGATCTACATAGTTTTAGTTTTTTTCATTTGTAAAATCTATACAGCTGTGAAAGATTGAAGTGTGATATTATCATGTACATCAGTATTTTGACAGCAATTAGTCTTGTCAGAATGTAGTGGTGTACTAATTGTTGGTACACAGTAGGTTTGAAACATCAGCTGAAAGCTACTAGTGTCTTTACAAAGCTAAGTGAGCTCTTTGATCTTGACTGGCAACTGTGGCTGAAATATACAAGACTGTTATGAATCTCAATGGTTCAATGTATCTTTCAGTACAAAAAAAATGCTGTGTATGTGACAGATAATGAAACTTGTTAGCATGCTTAAGCTGCATTGATGTGGAACTTAATTTCTTTGTTGGAGGGGATGGCTGTGTTAAAACACCAGTATACTATCTATTAACCCACTTGAAATTAATGTTGTATGCTCCTGCAGAAAATCAGTTATTCCTAGCTTTGCTGTAATCAACCTCATTTCTAGACAAGTCTATCATTCATATGTATTGTCATCAACATCAACCATGTTTCCTTTTGGGAGAGACTTTACATCCGTAGATGTGTTTCATATTTTTATGGTAATTGGATATAGTTGTGGGTTCCATTTGACCACAATTATATGGTTCCCTCATATAGAGCTTAGTGACATGTGGCTTCCACACAACAGTATTGCATCCCACACTACAAGTATTCGTGAAGGTCTAGAGTAAAGTAATGGGAAATAAAACTGACTGTCACACTATCAGTATTAATTAAGGTCTGTTGTAAAGTGATGGGGAAAAACTTGATTTGGATACAGACTTAACCATATACTGCATTTGTGAGAGGATTGGTCAGTAATTACAAATAGAGAGGGATATGAGGTTGCAGCCGGTGACTTGGGTGATCCTACATGCAGACAGTTACTGTGTAGTATTACTTATCTACCATCAGTAACCTTTTTATTTCAGTTGTTACTGCTCCCACCCCAAGGACACTATCAGTCCTCCAGGAAGACTGCGTCGTTACCTGATGGATAAACTGATGAAGTATGTAGAGAGGTATGAAGGATTCCTGGAACACAAGTCGCCTAAAGTCTTCAGGGTGTACAAGACATTTACAGTGGGTGAGTTATGAGAATTGTATAGACATTCTAAGGATAACGTTCGTTTGGATTCTTTATAACAACTTTAGAATGAAATCCAAAAATCAGATAGAAGATGGTCCATGCTGATCTTTCATTCAAGTTACTATTGATGTCTTGCCTATATACCGATCCCTGCTGTAGTCGTTGGACAGGCAAATTGTGTAATAAATCAACAATCATAAACTTAAGGCGTTCATACAAAATTTAATGGAAAAATTCTGAGTCATATTATGATTCCCAGGATACAGAAATAGATTTGAAAATGTTTTAAGTGGATTCCTTGGGAATGTGTTTTAAGTGAGTTCTTTGCAAAATTGTTAAACATTATACAGTAAAACTTATCGAAAATGACTCCATTATAACCCAGTCTTTTTTGCAGACTGCAACACTGGTTCCAATAAGGTCATTCTAATGTCAACACTGGTTCCAATAAGGTCATTCTAATGTTATTCAGATCTCTGTACACTGGCCACTTATGTAATATGTCCAAAATGTTGATTCCATCAGCATGCAGTTTAGGGAAGTTTTACTGCAGCATTAACTTGGCAAGTATGAGTTTATTATTTTGTGCGAGTTCAGATTTTGATATTGGCCCAACCGTGCAAGTTTTTATTTGATGTTTTTCAACTTCTGCAAACACCTTGCACATAATGAACCTTACTGCATACACCTTGCACTTAATGAAAAACTATTGCATACACCTTACACATAATGACATCTACTGCATGCTGTTACATGTAAGCTCGTACAAAAGTAACAAAAGAAAAGAGTGAAGCCAACAAGCTATGTATATTTTTAACAAAATAATTTATTTCCCTAGAAAACAATGTAAAAATTAGAAATAGGACTTACGGTTTGTGAATATAATCCAAAATTTAATCCTAGGATTGAAAAAATATAAGTCCTATCACTAAACAGTTCTAATTGAATGCAGGTACGAATCTTGATGAAATTCCAATATGGAGGCGATGATGTCAGATGAAGTCATTGTACTTATGGCAACAGATCCTCGTTGAATCACAGTTTATAATGTTTCCATTTAGAATTCCAGAATAAATGTCCACTGAATTTCTTTGTCTCAGAACTTTTTATAAAAAAAGTACACTTGTTTAGTATTCTAGAGAATAAATTATTAAATTAAAAACAAAAATAGATGAACTTCAAAATAATCTGGCTTCAACAATAAAACACCTTGAGCTCTGAGGTGTAAAAATTACGACTGCATCGCTGCCAACTGTCCCGTTTTTTCCGTATTTGTCCCGTACTTTGGACCAGAATACGGGTGTACGTTTTTTTTGCAAAAAATATGTTTTTTAAGTAAAAAAAAATAATAAAAAATTTCCTTGCAATTTTCAGTTTAGAACGGGCACTCGGTTCCATTCTGATAGAAATCTATCACATGTATATAGGAATACAGTTCTACAAAATGATTGGTTCATTCAAAATCGAGGCTACCATGCCTGTCTTTATCCGCCATATTGGATTTCGCAAACAGTTACTGCTACCACTGTGTCTCATCTTCGTAATATTCAGCTTCTAATCATGTTGAATAGGAAAGCAGAATATTAAGAATTTTCACCAGAAAAGACAAGAAAACAGATCTGAAAGGACAATTGTGCCATCTTGTTTAGATTTGTGAAATCATCTAGTGAAGGAGAAGACTTTACGTTTTGGAAATTGTGTAATGTGATTTCGCTATTGGGCATGGAGGCACACATGAAATACAAGAGCACGAAAAAGCTAATAAACATCAGCTTGCTGCTTCATCATACACAACTCAGCCTGAACTTGGATGTGTGTAAATACCAGAGAGAACCTTGATGTAATTCGATCGAAATTCGGTTTATTAAATTTCTTTTAGAAATGAACCTTCCTCTTTCAGTTACTAGTGTTGCTGGCAATTTATATTGCACGAGTTTTCCAGATGGTAAAATCGCAAAGGATTACTCGTATGCTAGAATGAAAACAGTTCAGTAAGAAAATCACACAGAATTGAGATTATCAATGACAGTTGGTACATTGGAATTGATAATAATTGAAAAAAATAAACAAGGTGTGGAAAAGGCTCCTATAAACAGCCTGTGTCTGAGTGTGTTGCACTCTTGCACCTTCTGAATGGGCATCCGAATGGAACAGGGTGCCCATCCAGAAGGTGCAAGTGTGCAACACATGCATCTTTGACATTAAATAATTATGTAAGGCACTGTCCTACCTTACTGATGGTTGTATATGTTGTAAGTAGTTACATATGCATTAAAATTTTAAAAATCAGTTTTTGATCCTGAAAATCAGTATTTTTGCCATAAGCAATCAGTATTTTTGCACTTGGGGGTTGGCAGCTATGCGACTGATCAATCTACTAGCAAAATTGCTGTTTTAAGCCTCAATTTTAGATCACATGGTGGCTCACGTGACAGGCGACGTGACCACTAATTTAAACATTGCATTTAAAAAAATGCCATTTAGCACGTAGCTAGAATAGCCCTATCTAAGAAATAAATTAAAAAAGAAAGACTGTTTACAACTCAGCTAACACGTGGGCCGAAAATGACCTTGGTAATAGCCAATCATTTTATCTTGATGTTTACAAGATCTATGAACCAGAGTGAGTTAAAAATAGTGCTGAAGTAACAGTACACTCTAATCGGGTCAAGTGAATTTTCCGAAAAAGAGATTCAAATCCAATGAAAATTATCATTACAATAAAATGTAATGAAACAAAAATAAATAAAATAAAAAAAAATTTAAAACTAACACACAAGCAATTTAATTACATATTTGTAACAATACACCTTGCACACAATTACATCTACTTGCATACACCTTGCACACAATTACATCTACTGCATACATGCATGTAATGACATCTACTGCATTCACCTTGCATGTAATGACATCTATTGCATACACCTTGCACACAATTACATTACTGCATGTACCTTGCACATAATGAATCTTACTGCATACACCTTGCACATAATGACATCTACTGGATACACCTTGCACATAATGAATCTTACTGCATACACCTTGCACACAATGGCATCTACTGCATCCACCTCACACATAGTGGCATCTACTGCATACACCTTGCATATAATGGCATGTATTGGATACAAGAATGATGGTATTCCAATGAAGATTTGTGTATCGTTTAGTCACATTTGGATTGACCCACCCCTATTGGTTGTTTAAAGTTGAAATTAATTTCCCACTGGTTGTTTCAATTACAAATTATTTCCCTATTGTTTGTTTATGTTCCAAATATTTTACGATTGGTTGTTTATATTTCAAATTATTTCCCCATTGGTTGTTTAAATTACAAATTATTTCCATTTGTAAATTTATATTGTGTATTGTGAGCACTTTGGTCAGTAGAACATAAGAAAAATAAAAACTGGGTTGACATACTTATCTCTTCTCCTTACAGGTGTAAAAGACCTCTTGACAGACATACACAGATATTACAACATCAGCTCTGAGATATGGAGAGGCAAGGAACTGCACAGTTTTTCTTGGAAGGATTTAGAACTCTATTTAATGGTAGTATATATGACTTTTCGGGTTAATTCATTTAAGTTCAGATTATGAAAGTTGCCATTCTTTTTCTCCCCCTAAAAATTAAAGTTGCTACTGTACTATCATTTCCATCAATCGACCAGTCCCAAATTCAGTTCATGTGATTCCTAAACTACAGCTATGACTTTTAGACTCCCATGTGTCTATTGATTTTATTACAGTGATTTGAAACCTCCAGGACTTGCATACATATTGATTTCTGACAGTGACTTGAAACCTCCAGGACTTGCATACATATTGATTTCTGACAGTGACTTGAAACCTCCAGGACTTGCATACATATTGATTTTTGACAGGGACTTGAAACCTCCAGGACTTATATACATACTGATTTTTTTTTTACATTGACTTGAAACCTCCCAGACTTGCATTCATATTGAGAGACCCTGGAAATGTAACTGATTAGTTGTATTGTATTTAAATTATTTCTGTGTGAAAAGAAATTATCCTTGCCAATAATGTTGTTATTGTTATTTTCATTTTAGAGGAAATATATTTGGCTTTAAAATACTTAGTATTTCACTCTCTCACACTTGTTTGTATTTTTTTTTATTATTCAGGGTATACAGTATTGTCTTCAGGATGGATGATCTTGCAGTCCCCACTAAGTTTAAATAATCCCCCATTATCAGAAGTAATGATCATGCAATCCCACTTTCTTTAATTAATTCCCTTTATCACAAGAGATGATCATGCAATCCCTATTAAATTTAATTAATCCCTCTTTATCAGAAGTGAGCTTGTGAAAATTGTGTACAGTCCGTATGCCATGAATATGATGAAATCTGTAATGTTCATTAATATTTATAAAGCTCAGTCTGATCATGTTGCATTTCAGTTCCCAATCAACCAGCATAATTTGGCTGTTATGAAGTGACTTTTTATAATTGAACATAGAAATGCTTTCATTGAATATCAAGTCATTGAAAGCATTCTACACACTGCACCTGGCAAAGTTGCACAATAACGGACGTTCAGTTTCCAGGATTCAGTTTTCAATGCCTCAGCTATTACATGCAGTTCTAATGCATATAGTCAAGTGCCATTGTCATTACATACAATCACTGCCTCTCTGCCAGTAATAAAGTTAACTGTAGATTAAGATAAGATAAGATAAGAATATAAGATAAGAATTCTTTATTTCAGACTACATAGTCCATACATCTAAATTAAAATATAGCTATAAATTAAAAACATTGTAAATATAAAAGAACATATATATCATACATACAAGTATACAGATACATCTACAACAATTAACTGTGCCCTGCGTTGTTAAGAATGAAATTAAGTGGCACATTTAAAGACTAATTTGTTCCATCAACTAATAATATGAGAATTTAAATGAATGTCTTAGTTCCAAAGAGATTTCAGTATACAGCCCTTACTATTAGATATTCTTGTCATCATTGAGAATACATGCTTTCTCATTACTTCATCAAAACTGAATACATTATAATTTACAAACATGTTGGAGGCACTGTTCCATCTAGGAAGACCTAATAGAAAACGAAGACTATTATTATAACCAATAACTTGTTTTCTTTTCATACATTCACTAGAGTTTGTCCACAGAAGAACACAATACATAGTGCAGCAATAAGATTTGAATAATCTAATTTTGATACTCAATGAACAAATCTTAAATTTACGTAGAAGCATGTTTGTTCGAGTACACAAAAATCAGTAATATCTCATCATATCTTCATTATCTGACCGATTGGATTTCAAAATATGACCCAAATACGTATAACTGTTGATATGCATAAGAGCATTGCCGTTAAGATGTACAGGGGGAGGAGATGGTAATTTGAAAGAAGTTGGCTGAAAGACATGCATACTGATTTTTTTGTATTATAGATTATCATTCTCTAATGCATATTGTTCACATGTCTTTAATAATTTCCTTAAATCTGTGATAGAAGGACTTATCAATGACATATCATCAGCAGAACTAAAATTGTTAAGAAACAACACATTTGGTGGCAGATGTAACCCCACGTAACACTGACCCAGTTTACAGTTTAACTCGTCTGTGTATATATTATTGAAAGTTACTTGTCACTTGTTTGTTGAAACATTCTGTAAGGGGTCTAATCGTAGATACTATTTTCATGTAAAAATGTAAAATCTGACTCTCTCTTTAAAAATTTCTTCTTACTAATATTCTAGCTAGGAAATTTTCCCAGTTTGAAAATCCTGGAGAAATCACTGGTATAGAACATCTTGGTGTTACAGATCCTATCTAATTCTGTCCCAACTCTTTATCAATTCAAATCCTATCTAATTCTGTCCCAACTCTTTATCAATTCAAATCCTATATCATCCTGCCTCAGCTCTTTATTCATTCATCTACTTGAACTAGAATATTTTGGGGTAAATATTTGACTAGAAAATTGGTATTCAAGTATTCATTTGTTTACAAATTGAGGTTACAGCATTTTTGCAACAGAAACAAGAAACAAACTATTCAAAACATAAAACCTGTAAAATCACCTGAAATTTTACCTAAGACAAACAAAGTAATTTTCATGTCAAAATTCTCATTATCTTCATTTCTATTCATTATAGTCTTGAAAAGATAGCATCTGATTCAGCAAGTTAATGAAGAACATGGTATAGAATGGGGTCATATCAATAGACAAAACTACATATTACATTTTGTTCCAAATGGGTGGAAGGAACCAGTTTGATTCGGCATAGGAACATTGAGGCCGTCAGGCTTAGACTATGTTCCTATGCTGTATCAAACAAACACTTATTTGGTTTTGTATTTATTACATATCCCTTTTCTTATTCACATATTCTTTTACAACAATTTTAAATTTAAAAGAAATGAATTAGGCATTTCGCATTTTTTGAAAGACAGTGTACAGCCCTCAACATGTTCATGTGCTTAACCATGAGTAAGCCTATGTAAACTGTGCAGTTGCATCAATGGCCTGTTGGTATTTCAAATATGGATTTGCTCTTTAGCTTTGAAGTTTAAAAAGTGCTGCATGGAACAGTTGAATGGATTTAATCAGCAGTCACAGGCAAGTGAATATTTTCCTTCCTACTCAGACAGAACAGCTTTTGAACCTTACACTCTACTTACTGAATACACACTCAAATTTCAGGTTAAATTTTACAGACTAGTAGTAATAATATTCAAGTTCATACAGAAAGTTCATTCATTTACAGTACATTCAAACTCTATTGTTATGTTTTCAGTGAATACAAGAAATTATTGATGCATTGAAATTAAAGTGATAATTTAAACATAAAGTTAAGAAATCAAAGATTCGGCAACTTTCTAACTTGTGCACTAGATTTTTAATATTCATTTGGATGTATTTCAACAAGAAACTTCTAAACAATATTGCTGTGTTTGTTCTTTCATGTTCTCTTAATTTTCAGCTTGAAAAGTTGCAAGAATTTAAAGTGTAAAAATAAATTTCCTTCTGTGTGCCTCAGTAATCTTGAGAACATTGTAGCTGGATGCACTTGTAATTTGGGTCACAATCAAAACAGCTGCTGCTCTCTGTGATATATCTACCTTTATGTTGCAAACATATTTCAGTTTTATCCTCAGTTTTATTAAACAAATTTGATTCCTCTGTAATTTCAACAGACAAATTGTAAGTCCCTCCACTTAAACTCCTTAAAACAATAATTGCACAGGCCATATTTTTAAAACTCTGACACTTAAATGGATGTTAGCTATGTTTATAATTTTAGATGATTTACATTGTGTAATTTCTATTGGGAATTAAAGATGGAGCAATGTTATCTCCAAATGTGGGGTATTTCTAACTATATCATGAATCTTGACAGAACTTCCTTACTCTTTCTTCTTTTTATATGGATTTTTAAACATTTCAGATTTTAGTGGCAAAGTACTTATTCTCTCTCTGTCTCTCTTTCATGTTTGATGTCACTTTGCACATCAGCTTCATCTGAGAACTCATTGTCAAACATTCTGTCCAAGATATTGTTGTCTACCTTAACTAACTATAATTTCTCAACCTGGATATCATTAAATGCACATAAACTACTTGTTGCTACTTACAGTAATCTCCCATTTTCCCCAGCAACAAAGCGTCCCTTTTCACCAAATAAAACTCTATTTCCTATACTTACAAACATGTGTTGGCACTTTTATTAATAATTTAAAATGTATAGCCATAAATCATTCCTGGTATTTTATAAGTGGAATAATATTTAATGTTTTAAGTTACAAAAGTATTTCCAGGCTGGGTATGCAATACGGAGTGTGTAATACGGAATTATAGATTGAATATCTGTATTGAGTGTCAGATGAGCCATGTAAGATTAAATAGGTATGTAATAAAAGTCAACATTATGTAGAATAGGGGTCATATCAAAATCAACATGGTATAGACTAGGGGTCATACCAAAGACAACATGGTATAGAATGGGGGTCATACCAAAGACAACATGGTATAGAATAGGGGTCAGATCAAAGACAACATGGTATAGAATGGGGGTCATATCAAAGTCAACATGGTATAGAATATTGGTCATATCAAAGACAACATGGTATGGAATGCATGTCATATCAAAGAAAACATGGTATAGAATAGAGGTCGTATCAAAGTCAGCATGGTATAAACTAGAGGTTATATGAAAGACAAAATGGTATAGAATAGAGGTCATATCAAAGACAACATTATGTAGAATATAGGTCATATCAAAGACAACATGGTATAGAATAGAGGTCGTATCAAAGACAACAAAGTGTTTTCATATCAGTCAACTGGAGCTCCAGAAATATGTGACTGTTGTCATACATTTATTCTTTTTGGAGCAAAGGTATTCAGTCGTACAGGTCATTACCCCTGATCATCCTACCTCAGAAAGGTAACTCCAGTATAGTCCACATTTGGTCTTGTGTTCAAGTGTTGAACTCATTACACAGCTGTGAAATTACCAGTCAGCTTAAAATTACACTGGCCTTTATTATTTTTAAAGTGAGTAATGCAAATGTCAACTTAAGATCACAAAGATGTGTGTGGGTCATTTGATATGCCTTGGAACACAATCATTTAAGTTGCAGTGGTTGAGAGTTTATTGTTATTCTCAAGATTGCTACTGTCTGTCTTCAGTATGCAATAGTGTAAAGTTATCATTATCAGCATCAGTTATTTGTGCTGAGATTATTTCACTTTTTCTTTTCTGTGCCTTTTTTGAAAATGACTTAAATGTTTGTTGGAAATTGCACTTTACCCAAGAAATTAAATGGTCTGCTCCCAAACTTGGTTAAGGAAGTAAACTAGTTCCCATGTACCTGGCCCAGGCAAATGTTACATTATAATATATCCAATTTTATGAATTGACCTCATTTTCTACAATTTGATTCTATGTAAACGGTCACATGACACTGATCTGGAACTTTTTAAATATTGATAAATTCTGCGGACTATGTTTGATTCTGTTTCCAGGTCATTTTATGTGAAGTTTTATCTATATCAATGCCTTGCACCATAATAATAACAACAAGCCCTCCCCCCTTGATTTCTGAACAAAATTTACTCCAGATTAAAATCACCCATTAGAATTTAAGACAATATACTTGCACAGACCTTCCTGCACTCCAGTACTCTCTCCTTTTGCCGAAGAAGGCATATGGCAGGCTTTACAAGCCAATCTTTAGAATTTATTGCATTTCGCATCGATAACATGCTCCAGCACTGTTAAAGGTCAGGATCATGTCACAAGTTGGGGAACTCACTAAAATGGACACGTTTGAAAGATTGAAATGTGCAGAAAGCAGAAACAATGGATGCTGTAACAACACTGGCCATACACAAGCGTATTGTTCAAAAAAGGAAAATAGCCTGGTTTAAACAGTATCAGCCATATTTTTTTTAAATTTTAAAAAAAAAATGACCATAACGAGTTCCTTAGATAACTGCCATGACCTGCTCTGACACTACAGTATATTACTACATAAAAATCTACCACTCTTGGCTAACCTAGATGGGGCTCTATTCTGTTGCAGTGAAGAGGCTAATGAAAGAAAACCTTCAGCTACCTAAAAGTGAATGGTTTGTTAATGAAATTTGCTGATATGATGACAGAAAGAATGTAAATTGGAATTATTAGGATTATGTGGTCATGGTTGGGTATTTATCAATTTGTAAATTGTTACCTAATCATTCACAAAGTTAACATAAAGTCCATCAGACTTTGTTTACTTTGTGATTGATTAGGTAAAAATTTACACATCAATACACAACCATGATCATTTAATCCTATATTCTTTACAGAATCCACAAGGTCATTGTTGTTGTTGTTATTGTTGTAGGGTTTAACACCATTTTTCAGCACAAGATAGGCTATACATGGCTATCAGTATAAATGATGGAGGAAGAACTTGGGGAAGACTCCAGAAAGAACCACTGACCCACGAGAAGCTACTGGCAAGCTTTCTCCTGTACCCACATTGACTGAGCCCAAGACTTGAACCTATGCAGACATTCCAGAGAACTGACCAAAGTCTCAAAATTTAAAGCGCATTTGATTTTGATTCAACAAATCACTTCCCAAAGCAGTTTTGGGATTTGTTCCAACATTTAACTAAACAGTTTTTGTCCTTTATCCACCGTCTTCTGTGCTAAAGAAACATTTATCTTTGTACCATTTTTGAAGATAAACAGGGAAAATAATATCTACATTCATTTGATTTTTATTTGAATCCTCAAAGAGTTACTCAAGACCACTGCAGTTTTATTTACTTTAGATGATTCCATTGCGTTATGGCCCAGAGTATGTGTGTCAAGAAATACCAAAGCAGATAAAGAAGCAAGGATGAATTTGATATCTTTATTAACATTGCAAGCACACAGGCCTTGTTTGAATAATTCAATGAATATTCAAATAGGAAAATTTTGTCTTTGCTTCAGCCATACTCCCTAGAACACCATTGAGGATCACCTCATCGTGCCCTGTCTCAGCTTATAGAGTTGAGCCTTAGCAAGGAATCTCTTTTCCTCTTGGATGTTCTCAGTGAATCTTCTCACCTGGTAAAACTGGTTCATGAAACACATGTAGATAATCCTTTAATCCCAGCTGTGGCCAAAACTTTGTCTACCAGACCCACTGAGCAAAGTTTTGGACTATATATGGTCCCAAGTCAGCAAATGGGAGGAACTTCCACATCTCACAGCTGATATCATGCTGAAGGATCATTTGCCAGAAATCACAATCTGGATAGATGCCAGCACAACTGGCTATGGTGTCCACCTCCTGCTCTCTTCTCAAGTGGTGTTTGACACATTTAGCAGCATAATATGTTTAAGAAACCCCAGAAGAAGTGTTATGTATATGTAATTAAATTGCTTGTGTGTTAGTTTTTTAAAAAAATTATTTTATTTTTGTTTCATTACATTTTATTTGTAGTGATTATTTTCACGGGATTCGATATTTTTTCAAGTAAGTTATGTTTGTATAGAACGCAAAAGGTGTAACATAAGCATTATTTTTAAGCTCACTCTGCTACACAGTTTTGTAAACATCGAGTGTTAACAATTGGCTATTTCCAAGGTCATTTCGGCCCGGAGTGTTAACTGGATTGTAAACAGCCTTTCTATTTTATATATTTTCAGTGTAAGAATTTGGTACTTAGATAGGGCTATTCATGCATAGGTGACAAATGGCATTTTATTTTAATGCGATGTTCAAATTAGTAAATCATGCAGCCTATCACATGGAGTACCATGTGACCTAAAATCGAGGCTTAAAACAGCCAATTGGTATTAAATTTATTCAGTTGTATTTTAAACCTTGAGGGCTCCAGAGGTTTCAATTGTTGAAGCCAGGATGTTTTTGAAGTTCATTTGTTTTTGGAATTTAATAATTTATTCTCTAGAAAATTTATTCTGGAGTTCTATATGGAAACATAAACTGTGATTCAGTCAAGGATCTGTTACTGCCAGTACAACAGTCTCATCTGATGTCATCGCCCCCATATTGGAATTTCATCGAGATTCGAACCTGGATTTTATTAGAACTGTTTAGTGATAGGACTTGTATTTTTCAATCTTAGGATTACATTTTGGATTATATTCACAAACCGTTAAGTCCAATTTCCGATTTTTACATTGTTTTCTAGGGAAATAAATTATTTTGTTAAAATTTACAAAGCTTGTTGACTTCACTCTTTTCTCTTGTTATTTTTGTACGAGCCTACACGTAACAGAAGGCTGTTATGAATACCTTGTGATCATAGCATGAGATACTTTCAGGAAGAGTTTTATGATTTTTACTATCACCTTGTCTGTCATCATTTACATAAAAAGGCAAGGGAGATACCAAGTCTCCAGTCTTGTGTCTTCCTAGTTGGGATTTTCTAAAGTGCTCTTCTTATCAACAAATCCATACGCAGTCTGCCAGACTTCATGCAGACTTAGTTCCCTGTGGTCTGATCATCCAGATGAAATCAGCCTATCTGCATCTTGCTTTCATCCCTAAATTTATCAGATAAATCTGTACACACTATGGTTAACTCATTGCAGACTGTCTTGCAGCAAGTTTTAACACCAGGCTCTTGAACTTTTCTTCCCAGCCAAAACTCCAAAATTTAGACAGCCAGCACCCTTTCCCCAAATTCGAGTGGTCTCAGTAAAACCTGCCTTTCCACTTGCCCTTTTGATTCTCAGTGTCTTGCAGAAATCAATGGAATGCAATTGGCAACTAATCCTACTTAACTCCTCAGCTACCTAATCATTCATGGGGTGGAGATTCCCAAGACAGTCTTGTCTTATCCTCATTGCCAAAATAGTTGCTGCAGGTTCTCTCTCTATAGATAAAATTGCTGAACCAGTACGTCTGTCCTTATAAAACAATAGTTTGAAGGTTGAGTTTCTCTCATGATGCCCATGTTTTCTGTGCCAAGATTAGGATCCCACTCATTAAAAATCAGTCTTTTGCCTCGCAACTACTGTCAACAGGCACACTTTTCCCAGGAATATCTACAGGACCCTGTTAGAGCGCTGAAGTGGTGTCTGAAGGAGACTAAGCATAGAAGATCAAACTTGATTTTACCATTCAAAACTTAGAGAGGGCCCATAGGTTGTGTCATGCCAGATCTTTTGTATTATTTGCTTAAATCAGCTCATGAAATCAGTTAGTAAACCACTATCAGAATATTCAGGTGAAACTTCTCTCTGACTGAT
Organism: Megalonaias nervosa; assembly: GCA_016617855.1. NCBI lineage: Eukaryota > Metazoa > Mollusca > Bivalvia > Unionida > Unionidae > Megalonaias > Megalonaias nervosa. Next base: position 28,823 of record JAECUM010095448.1, read on the forward strand.
ATCATTCAGACTGTTAAATGGAGATTAGAGACAACATTCTAGAGCAGTTACCTCAAAGACCTTGTAACCCAAAGGGCCCAGTTGGTACTGTTGAGTCCCATGTCAGCATCACAAGAGGCTGCCTTCTCAGATGGCTTAGCAGCTTCATGATAAAGATGTAAGTTATTCTACTTCCACTGAAATTACAACACTCAAAAATCGTTTCTCTGATCCACATCCATGTACTTACCATGCACTGATGCTAGCCAGTATCTCATGTGAGACTTGAAGCTGCTGCACAAATGTTAGGAGACCATAGACATGGCCAACTCGAGGGAACGGGAATGTAACTTCTCCTTCTCTTACCCATTTATATAACATATTATGATGGGAGTAATCTATTTGAAGAAGAAACCAATTCTTAGAGTTAAATGTTTCTTGTTATAATACTTACCTGATCATAATATGTGCACACCCTCCTAAGTCCTTCATGCAGTTACATCCCTGGTAGTGTCTGCACAGCCACTCCAGTTGTAACAGATTTTTATAGGATTTGGCATCAGTCCCACTATTCAAAGGGAGACCACACTTGTATGAATGCCATCATGGCAAACAAACAACTTTATAGCAATCTTGTTGCTAAAACAAGCTGACGGTCATGGTAAACATCATGTTTAACTTGGGTTGGCTAGATTTGCATGAATATGGATATATTCTAAATACATTATGGCTGGAGAGGTGTTATCAAAGAATATCTATTTACTCCAAAAACTAGGTTTTCCACATGACTAGGATGATAATTTCTTGAGTATAATGACTGTTTTTGGAATCTCTCTGTTTGGAATAATGTTGTATATCAGTACAGTTTCTGTACATAAGATACAAAACATTTCACATGTAGGAAGTAACAGCTAGTAATTCACATGTCACTTTATATTTTACCATTTTGCATTGAATGTCAATTTTTGTTGATGTGGTTGCAAAAAAACACAATTCAAGGTTTAGAAAAGAATAATCCTTGTAATGACAGATTTTTTTTCCTCTGAAGTGTCTTCATTGATTGAATATTTGGTTGCTTAGCCCAGTATGCAGTCAAGCAGTAACAGAACAGGTGCATATATGACAGGTATCACTGACATTTACTGTAGTATCACAGGATGTAAATGAATGAACAAAAAGGTAGATTCAAGCATCGAGTATGCACTGAAGGCATGAATTACCATATAATAGTAGATAAAGTTATTGAAGTATGAAGATTATCACTTGCCTGACTTGTTTTAATCTGGGATGATAGCATTTGTTAAGTTGAGAGGTGATATCCAAACGTCTTGAGACCATTTTTTTTACAGCTGTTGAAACAAAAATATAAACTTGTATGTATTAAACATCAACTTCTCATAAAAAATATAAAGTATTGGGCTGTGTAACTGAGGTTCTGTGGTAAGTCTTCCAAACTTTCTTATATCATTTGGCTGTATGCTATCCATGTGAAACAAAAACTAATTCCTGTTGTTAAGCTGGTATAATTATAATAATCCTTGTTGTTAAGCTGGTATAACTAAAATAATCCCTCTTGTTAAGCTGGTATAACTAAAATAGTCTCTCTTGTTAAGCTGGTATAATTTGTCATTTCAGATGCCGCAACAGATACTGAAAATTCCATTTCTTTTGGTACTGTCTGCTATGCCTGGAGGAGTTTTTGTCTTTCCATTAGTGTAAGTGTAGCAATACTTTTGTTTAACCCTTTTCCATTATGTTAGTTGACCTTGTCACTGTTAATTTATACATAATACATTTTTTCTCACCTATACAACAATTAAATTTTGCTTTTTTGCTAGCCTTACTTTTCTTATCTCGGCCTAGTTGTCTCAGTCATGGTGTCCATGCTCTAGGAACTACTTTATCAGGTGACACAACCTTTGTTGTCTTCTGCTTAGCATGATGGAGTTGTTTCCTTGTAATAAAGATTAATTATTTATTGTTAATTTCATATAACATCCATCTCTTAAATGTGGTAATACCTCAATACTTTCAAACATTTTATGTTATTTCTTGATGCATGAAAATTGCATGCTTTGGATGGACAGGTCATGTCACAGCCATCATTAACACATCTCAGTGCAAACATAGGCAGTTTGTCAATATAAGTGATATTGATGTAAGTGGGTAGGACTTTATTACAGTTATAGTTTTCTACTGTATGTATTGCTGCCTCACTTTGTGGTGCCAAAATTACACAAACTTACCTGTATTGTATCTATTACTGTCATATTTGTGCCACGTTTATGCCCAATAGACTTTTGCCCATTGTTGTGTATATTTAATTTTTATTGTTTGTTGGCTTTTTTCTCCATGATTATATGTTATGTATAATTTTATTTTGTAACTGACCTTAGTCCATCAACTTCACTGTGTACATGACTAGGGACATTTATTTTGTAAGCAACATAATACATAGGAAATATTTTTCTGTGGTATAGATTTAATATTAGGATCATTATCAATGGAGGTAAAGATGTTTATCTTAATTTGAGTGTAGGACATTGGTATTTCACAATGGAAAACCTGGTATACCTGATGTTTGCCATGTTCTTTATTATTATTTTAGTAATAGACATTAACTTGTTAACAACTTAGAATGCTCTAGAAATGAACTTTTGACCCTTATCCTGGTTTTAATTTTGTATCTTAGCATTTTAGATAATCTTGCTTACTTGGTAAATTACTCATTCTTGCTTTAACATCTTGAAGCAGAATCAGTCTTATCGTCGTGTTAAAGACTTCTGTTTGGTTGATGTTTCGACCTCCAACCTATGCGCAATCAGTACTACAGTGTGCATGACATGAAGGAACTTTTTGATACATTAAACATCACTTACAGAATTCCTGAAAGAAGTAAACATTTATTCTAAGCTATAACTTTTATACTATCACCTTGAGCATTCTATATAATGTATATACCATCCCTTATTTTCAATAACTTTTCCATCTGTCTTTATTAACATGCATCATTTACGTTCCCCATTGATCGGGAAGCTTTATATGTTGCCCTTACCATCTTATCTTTTTACTTTCAACTATTTGGTTTTGATATCGCGGGTCGATATGAAACCTTTTATCATTTTTCAACGATCATACATATAACATTTTGTATGGCGCTAAATAGCCGAACAGTGCTGGTGCGCCGTAAAAATACAATCAATCAAACAATCATTTGGTTGAAATTATTTATTCAAATTATTATTCACTGGAAATACACAGTGTTCATCAGTGATATTCTTGGACAGAAACATTAATTTGGAATTAGAGTGAATTCAGACAAGAACATTTTTGGATTATATTATTGTGATACATCAAAAGACTTAGCACATCATCACAATTCAGGCCATTGGTACAGTACCACATTCAAGACTGCAGGTACATCTACACATTCAGTATTGGATCTTATTTGGAATACCACTGGAATTCATTTGAAACTTTATACATTTGGATTTGTGAAAAAACTTAGGACTATTTGAGATTAAACTCATAACACCATTGGTTCTTCTTAACTTTTCACTTTGGGAAATAAAACTTTTTGTTTTTTTCTCTTTTCTGTTACTTGGTTTAAGACCATGAGATGTAACACCATGCACATCCGATTTTGTCCTTTATTTTATTAGAATTTTGATGTTTACAGACCTGCCAACCCTCTTGAATTTGACATGAATTTCAGAACTCTTGATAGCAATTCAAGGATGCACGCTGCATGCAAAAAAATCATGAATTCCTGAATTCTCAATCAGCTTAAATCAGGAATAAAATAACTTTATCCCATTAAGTGCTAGTCAAAATAGCAGCAGTGATCACTGATGCCATTAACAGCCCTGTATTGCTAGTCGCGATGTTGGTAGAACTGTATCAACTGGTTACAGTTTGCCCTGTAGCAAGCATTGTAAATAATCTATATTTAGAACAGGCATTTTACAAATGCTCATGAACAAACCCTGAGTCCAACTGATTTTGTTTTTAATGGCTCATGTACATACTCATGCAACTGTAATTTTTTTAAAACAAACACTAAATGAAGACAGTTTTTTCAAGTGTGGGAATTTTTGTGATATTGAAAGATTAGCATATATTGTAATTTGCTTGAGTTCTTATTTTGCCACGCATGCGCCGACACCACTAATCTTTAATCGTTTTATCTCCTGGATTAGTACTGTTTCGTAATTAAGCTGTACTGCAGTTAAGATGTTTTAACCTCCAAGGCAAAAGGTATGTATTCCACAAAAAGTGAAGTATAGATTGGAGTACATAAAAAATTGGCCTTGCGTTCAGCCTTGAAGCATCGATGGACATTATGCTTTTCGCACAGTAGTGTGCAGCAAATTTTAGAACTGGGAATGTACACAGGGGCAAGTATCATTGCTTACAATTTACCGGTCATACATGTACTATATAATAATACAAATGTGGGGATTGTTCAGAACGATGTGAAAAAGCACACTGCTAACAAAAAGCATATAGACATTGGGAAAATTAAGAGCACCCACAGCAGATTGTAGCTCTGAAGTACTTTAAGCCACCTACTTAAGTCCTGCAAGCCACCAATGCTGAAGCATTGTTTGTGAGTTTTCTTGTTGAATATAACCTGCCTTTCTCAGCTAGAGATCAACAACAGTGACAGTGAAAGATTATTTCCTATTGTTCGGAAAAATGAGACAAACTTTAGTGCCTCTTTAAGTGCAGAATATTTGCAACAATTTTAGTCACCAAAATTAAACAACAGGCAAGAAGCCTAAACTGTTTTGAAAACAAATTTACCATAGCCTAATTGAGGAAGTCTGCCACAGCATCATATTATGACAAATAGCATGATGTTTGTGTATATCAGTAAATTTGGCTGCAAATAAATTTGTACATGTAATCACTGTAAATAATATGGTTTAATTTTATTTTAGGATTTTCATACAATGCAGTACTGGCCATCAGAGTTGGTGGAGCTAATTTCATGGTATAATTTTTCACTAATTGTGTTCAAAAGTCACTAATTTTTATCTCTCTTTTCACTAATTGCAAGTCTGGAGGGTTGGCAGCTCTGTGTTATATCAGATGTTATTGGATACTCAGTTATTTTCTCACAATTGTTTTATAACAGTTATAGTACTGACATTTTGTCACTCAAAAGTGTCTTCTTTTTTTTCACCCACATGTGCCTTCTATTTAGCAAAATTACAGCACTAACATTTTGTCACCCGAAAATGTCTTCTTTATGGAAAAGTTTCAGCACTGATAATTTGTCATTTAAAAAAAATTCCTTCTTTATGGAAGAGAATCAACTTTATTTTCCAGATACTTTTTCCCAAGGCACATGCTAACCTCTCATTTCTGGACTGATTCTCAGAGACAAGAATTTAATCAATATTATCAGCGTCAACGAGTATCTCACTTCTCACATGTGTTGGATCATATGTACAGACAGCTGAGGTACATAGACTCCCCCACAGATCATCAAACAGTGGACAGGATCCTGAATAAGGTGAGAGAGGGGGAAGGATCATCAGGAAGAGTGTGTTCCATTTGATGCTCCATCTGAACATGGGTTGAAAATTTCTTCATTTTAAGATCTATCATATATATACATACATGCATACATACACACACTGTAAAAGCCTGATTTACACGTACACTGTTCTTTTGAAAACTCGCATATGTTGAATTCACATGCCTCAATGAGGAAATGAATCTTCATCCAGGTCAAACACATCAAAATATGGTGGATCCTGCTTGGGGAACCCATGCTGCATGTTTGTGTATATAAACATGCACAAGTACACTTAACTGCAGATGGCATAAACTTAAATCTGCCATTGCGTGAAGTAAAGGCAGATAATTGAGGTCCAGAATATTTTTGTTCTGTTTGTGATTTCATATGAATAACATGATCATTGTTCCACAAGCTCATTATGTAATGGTCAATCTGGATCTGCTTTTCAGAGTTGAGTATGCATTGGTCTGCAAGCTCATTATGTAGTGGTAAACATGGATATATGCTTTTCAGAGTTGAGTATGCATTGGGCTGCAAGCTCATTATGTATGGGCAGTCTGGATTTGTGCTTTTCACAGTTGAGTACGCATTGGTCCTCAAGCTCATTATGTAATGGTGAATCTGGATCTGTGCTTTTAAACGTTGATTATGTAATGGTGAATCTGGATCTGTGCTTTTAAACGTTGATTATGCATTGGGTCTGCAAACTCACTATGTAATAGTCTGTTTCTGTGCTTTTCACAGATGAGTATACATTGGTTTGCAAGCTCATTATATAGTGGTAAACCTGATCTATGCTTTTCACAGTTGAGTATGCATTGGGTCTCCGAGCTCATTATGTAATGGTCAGTCTGGATCTGTGCTTTTCATAGTTGAGTATGCATTGATCTGCAAGCTCATTATGTAATGGTCAATCTGCATCTGTGCTTTTCAGTTGAGTATGCATTGATCTGCAAGCACAATATATAATGGTCAGTCTGCATCTGTGCTTTTCAGCTGAGTATGCATTGGTCTGCAAGCTCATTATGTAATGGTCAGTATGGATGTTTGCTTTTCACAGTTGAGTATGCATTGATCTGCAAGCTCATTATGTAATGGTCAGTATGGATGTTTGCTTTTCACAGTTGAGTATGCATTTCATGTAAGTATGATACAACAAGTACTTCAAAGTAAAATGAAGATCAAGGAAAAGACCAATGATCTAATGACATCTGCTTGATTTTGTATGTCTGTATGTCTGTGTGTCTGGTATTTTACGTCAGATCTTGCAAGATACCATTGTAATCATCATTCCATGCCCTTGGTATGTGGCTACCCATGTATGTGACATTCTTCAATTTAAACTTGGCTGCAAGAATGTCAACATTGTATCAGTAAACCTTTGTCTTATTTCATTATTATTGCCAATAATGCACCTGCAAAGTCAGAATAGGACTATGATATTAGCATTACTTCAAGTATTAATAATTTATTTTTGGTTTTTCACCAGTAATTTTGCATTTTTTGGTCTGTTAAGGACTTTGCCCCTGACCTTGTCATCACATATGTTATCATCAATCCAGATTTTTGTAGCAGACACTAGTGAATTTTTGCATGTTATATACATTAGCACTTTACTTGATGTAGCTTGCACTTTTTTGTGTCATATTAATTGGTCATTGTTTCTTTGTCATTTAAGGTACATAATGATCATTGAATGTACTAATGTAAAAGAATAAGATTGCAGAGGACACATATGACATATTGTACCAACTTTTGTGTCATCTAATCCATGCTGTGTCGGTTCTTGATGCTCAGAAGGGATTTGGTTCACAGTTTTACACAAACAACTGAAAGGTAAACAGAAACTTTTCAAATGAAGATCATAAGACACTGAGAGTTTGAGTTTGCACCCAAATGCAGAATTGGTAGCCAGTGTAGTGAGGATTGTCTTGATGGCCACTTCTTTGACCAAAATACCTCCATTGGCACTACGGAATTCCATGAATGCAAGTGCAATACTTCCCTCTTATTCACTACTCAAGTTTCAGATGAGGTGGCAGTTACAGGAGACAGTGTCACAGATGGGGACTTTCTCTGCCACCTCTCTTCTTGCCTTTCTGTGATGAATGTTGACACAGCAGGAGTTTGCTCATGTATTTTGGCAGCCCAGTAGTCCCCCTCATGCCTGAGCAGGGCTAGAGAGCCCATGAGGCTAGGTGCATGGGGTTTTGTCCTGACCATACCTGGTTTAAGACCTACCACACAATCCATCCATGCTTTCTCCTGCGGGGGCCCGAGTGGCCGAGTGGTCTAAAGCACTCACCGTTACGGATCACTGCCATCTCACCTGTGTGGGTTTGAGTCTTGGGCTCGGCCAATGTGGGTATGTGGGAAAGTTTGCTGGTAGCTTCTTGTGGGTCAGTGGTTCTTTCCTGGGTTTTCCAGAGTCCTTCCTCTGCTATTTATACTGGCTGCCATGTATAGCCCATCTTGTGCTGAAAAATGGTGTTAAACCCTATAACAGTAACAACAACAACTTTCTCCTGCGAATATGTTCCCGATCACATTACATTAGGAATATTATAGCCTGCTACCTCATGAATCCAGTCCTACTAAAAGACGAAAATTCGTCTTTACACATATACGTATATATGTATGTATGTGTGTGTGTGTGTGTCTATCTATCTATCTATATATATATATATATATATATATATATATATATATATATATATATATATATATATATATAGACAAAGGGCAATCACTCTTACCCATTACCTCCCCTTGTTACCGCCCAGTGTCACCAATTATTAGCTTTGCTGCTGTACAGACAACATGTACATTTATTCACTGACAATCCAGCCCTTTTTGTGTTCCTATGGGCCATCCAACATTCATTCTTTTATTATTGTGCAGATTTATCAATCTACTGCTTTATTTTACAATTTCTGCCAATTTTTGAGTGATTTGTCACTTATCTGGACTACATCTTGTAAGACCACTGTCCCACTATGGTATCGTTGACCTTATACAAGGTCATTATGTGTTAATGAACCATTGACTTTATTCACTTACTCCATCCATTATGGAGCTCTTAGTAGCGAAATTCTGAAGTACTACTTGATAATTATGCTTAGTTCATTCATATTTCATGCTGTTTCAATAGAATTATGGTTTAATTATTAACTAAGCATTGTGCATAAGTTTATAAAAGGGCATATGACACTGTCACTGATCTTTTAGTTACTACAGCGTTTTAGCAACCTCGTTATTTCAACACATTACTAGTTTCTGCTTTAGTTCATGTTTTTTGTGTCATTTAAGCAGAATATCAGTTTAAATGAACTATATGCAACTTCAGAGCACGGAAGTCAACCATGACTCCTGTTTTGTTTATACTATGTTTATACTATGCTATACTATACACTGTTTCTGATATGCAGCATCTATAATACATAGTAAGTGGAAGTCTGGGCTTCCATTTTAGGTAATTAGTCATATACTGATTGGCAATTTATGTAATTAGCTAGTTAGTCACATGCTAATTTGCTTATCTATGCTTGGTTTTCTCTTGTGTCATTTCAGGAGGAATGTTTACTATACACATTAAATACACATTCACAGCTATCATCCATTTGGCATTGAAGGGAAGGCAAGATGATAATTTAAGGAAGACAATAAATGGTTCATTGTTGGCGATACCAACTAATTGGTGGTGTATTCCGCAATTTTAGATATCCCACGAGGTGTAAGTCCTCGAGCTTGACCATCAGGCCTGTAAGTTCGGGCACATGCATTTCATGCTGGATTCATTGGATTGAACTCTTAATGCTACATACCGTTACTGACCGTCCAGCAGTCACTGACCATCCTGACATTGCCAACCGTCCAGCCAGCACTGGCAGTCCAACCATCCCAGTATGGGGACTGGGAACCTTTCGTTGAAATGGTCCAACCACATAGTTCATACTTGGATCTTGTTGGTAGTTCCGTCCATCTAGTCACATTGTAAGCATCTTATCTTTACTATACCAGAGATTTCAGTGAGAAATCTGTCCATTCAACCAGGACTTTGGTGTGGCCAGTACCAGTGATTGCTGAACCGTTTGTATCCTGGCTGACCACATGCCATTTATGCCCGATCCATTGGATCTAATGCATAGTGAAACTGCACCATCGCCAGCCATCCATCTGTTCCAACATGTGATTTCAGTGAGAAATCTTTGTCCAGCCTGACTGTCTTCTATACCACCAGCTTCCAGGCCAGCCATTCAGCAAGCAAACCAACCTGCATTGCCAGCAGTGCCATACTTCCATGTGTTCATTGCTTGTCCGCAAGGGGGAGTTAGTGAAGTTTTACTGAGGATGGAATTGAGTCTTCATATTATCTGGTATTCTGGTATGTCTTCTCTAGCACTGCAAGTAGGCCCAGTTAGGCATCAATGCACAGTGCATGCAACAGAACTCATTCAAATCCTCCATGGAATGGATTGAAGTTAGCTTTCAAACCACAATTGAGGACAATTTCTTTTTTCAGGTGTTGGCTACTTCAGATTGCCCATACCCTTACCAATGCTCTAAAGAATTGGTAGATCTTGTTGAGGAGGAAGAAATGGCCTTATGGTGATGGACATCTTATAAGCAAATCTTCTGGCATGTGACAAGAATGTAGTGGCAATTTATATGTACGCTCATCTGTTTTTTAGGGTGGACAAACCTGCTCCATGCCCTTCAGAGCTGGTTAGGGATGTTGTTGCAGACACCTGGCAACAGCCGCATCTGAGAGGCAATGGCCAAGATTGCTAGGGTCATTGACTGGGGCTGCTTACCATACCATGGCCAACTTCTTTGATGGGTCCAGCCAGTCTACTCTTGAAACGATGCATCCCATGGGTGCAATCCATGTCACTTGTACCATATCATATCCTCCATTTCCAGATGACCCGGTTTGGGTCACCGTTGCTTTGGAGGAAGAATAGAGGAAGTTTGGAGGCAGGCAGCTCAGGAACTGCCCCTCCAACTCACCGTTCAACCCATATGGGTGTTTGGAACCACTCAGTCCTCATCAGTGTGAAGGGATGTTCAGTGGCTTTCAAGACAGGGTCTCCCAAGTCACACATGCACCAACATTGATCCCTAGGATACAGTTGTACAGTGGCAGTATGAAACCGAATTTTGAGCTCAATGGACCTCCCTGTTCCCTCATTTGGATGGGCTTTGGGATTTAGTTCATCAACAATCCCTATCCCCTCTTCACGAATACACTGTTAGGAGACAGATCCCTTTCTATGACAGGAGATACAGTCACTCATAATAAAAAAAATAGGATTGGGAACTTGTGCAGTGCCCACAATACCCAGCATTTTACTTAAGGCTGTTTCCTTTTTCGAAAGCAAATAGCAGGTTGTGGCCCATCATCAACTGGATTCAACTCATACAATTCAAGATGGAGATGGCGAGGTCAATCCACCTGTCTGTCAGACAGGGTAAGTAAGCCATTGGTCTTGAACTGACAGATGCATACTTTCATGTTCATAGCATACCCGTCTCTCGCAAGTTTCTTGATTTCACTTACCAGCCCAGGGCTTGCACTCAGACTATGGATTACATCATCTCCCTGTTCCAGCTGACATCATCTACATGGATGGCAGCTTACCTGGGCAGGATCCTACAGAAACACATTGTAAATTCTATCCTTCACTGAGGCAGGGAAGATCTACCTTTGTTTCTAGATCATCTAAGCCTTTTAATGAATTGGGAAAGTCAGACCTCTGTCCATCCCAGAACATCGTCCAATTTGGGTATGGAGTTCTTAACCAATTGGACTCTGGCACACCCATTGTGTTCACATTATTGAATTATTGAACTGGTCAAATCTGTTTCCAGCAGGACTTGGATTTCATTGGGCAAGTTCTTGCAACTCTTCAGTTCATTATACAGCAGTGGATTTTATCCAGATTTGCTGTCTCTTTCTACAGGCCTTGCCATCACATTGGCACTCCATTTTATGTCCTCTTAATCAAACAGTCATCATTATGCCCAAGATTCAATCATTCCCGCATCCGTGGGGAAATCCAGGTCGGCTGACCGTTGGAATCCTGCTGAAGAAGCCCTAGGTGGAAATAACAGTAGGTACTGCCGCCAGTGTGCACTGTGGGTATGCCCACCTGTTGCTGACCTTAACTACCGTTAGCAATGCTTGGGAGCCAGGGGAATGGCCTCTACACATCAACATCCTAGAAATGAAGGCTGTCATCAATATCTTTCATTACCGAAAAGATCACCTCTGAGGCAATGATGGTCCTCATTCAGTCCAACAACTTTGTGGTGGTGACTGATCTCAAACAGGGAGGCACCAAATCACTTGACCTGTGTGTTCAGATTTGACATTTTCTACGTAGGTATAACAGTCTCAAATCAATATACAAATCAGACACATTACGGGCAGCATCAGTGTCTTGGCAGAGAATCAGTCCTGAGGTGGTCACATCCTTCATTTTGAATGGTCCCTCCATCAATCAGTCCCTCATTTGGTCAACTTTTTTTTTCTGGCTCTTTGAAGAGAAACAGTTTGCCCCAATCACTGTCAAAGACTATCGATCTATGATATGGGACACATTCTGACATCATGGGAGATGTGACTTTGGGCATGATAAAGAACTTTTAGATCTTTTAGCTGATTTTGATCTCTAGTGACAAAAATCCATAACATTGTTTCCCAAATGGAACTTATCCTTGGTTCTAACATGACTCAACTCAATCAAGTTGGCACCCCTAGCCCACACTTTACTGAAGTTTCCATTATACAAGACATGATTCCTGACAGCTTTAGTCTCTGTATGCAGGGTCAATGAGCTACATGCCCTTTCAGTTGACCGGAACTATCTTCAGTTCAGATCAGATTGTTCGGTAGTCCTCCTAACACAACCAGGCTTCATATCCAGAAACTGGTTACCATCTGTCGGTAACCAAACGAGTTGTCATCCATTCCCTTGCTTCCATAGACAAGTCGAGAGCAGCAGCAATGCAAGATCCTGTCTGCAAAGTACTACTTGAGACACACAGAGACAAGTAGTGGCATGCACAAACGCCTCTTCTTCATCACCCCTCAAGCCCTTTCTTCATGGTTGAAGTGGGTTATATGCTTGGTGTACTCTGAGATCTCACAAGATCAGATTTGCCTCATGAAGATCACAGCTCAGAAGATTAGAGCCATCTCTTTGCGCCTTGCTTTCAAATCCAACGTTTCAATCCAAGATATTGCAGAAGCTGTTGGCTGCCATGCAGAGCCAACCTTCTCAAGTTTTTACATCAGAGATTTAGCATCACAGAGACAAACTTTGGATCTGATATGGCTGGTGACAGCACCACAGATGGCCACCAGACCCAACTAGATCAATCAGCAGAGCCTGTTAACTTTGCTGGATTCACCAGTGAAAATTTTTGTTGGTCAGAAGATCTCAACCCCATCTTCTCAACTATATAAAAGAGCGCAAGGTCAAGAGATTCCAGGCTGTGTTGCTTGTGCCTTTAGGAGAATGTGTTATCTTTCACATGGGGAATCATTCATCCCCCGAAGGATACCCAACATAGAGGTCGGATGCTGAGCATCCCCTTCTCCTCCTACTTATTCTCCTAATGTAATGTGGTTGGGGAACATATTCAAAGAAAAAGCTGAATTTTTAAGAGTATTATATTTCACCAAGAATATTTACCCAATCACATTAATTAAACATCCTTCCAACCACCCTGTCACATGAGCATCCTCATTCGTATCTCACTCAGCTAAAAACTGGCAATACCCGATGTATCAAGGGGAGGTAATGGGCAAGAGTTATTGCCCTTTGTCTATTAAACTATATGGAAAGACGAATTTTTGTCTTTTAGTAGGGCTGGATTCACAAGGTTGAAGGCTAATATTCCTAATGTAATGTGATTGGGTAAGTATTCTTGGATAAACATAATTTACTTGAAAATTTGCTTTATGTTGACTTCCTAACTTCTGACCAGCCAATCCAGTTAGCCAACTGATTGTCCATCACTGCTAAAGACCAGAGGTCAGTCATGAAATGCCATCCCATCCCACCTGGGACAGGAACACACATAACTGATCCATCTGCCTACCCAGGGAGCTATCCCAGTGTCAAATCAGATGATGAATCATCTGTTCATGGTTTATCCTTTGGCAGGTACTATTATATACGCTTGGTTTTTTTTGCCCCCATCAGCTTGGTATGTATACATGGAGAAGGAAGGTTAGCCAGGAGAGGACATTTTCCAGAGTAAGTTACAGTGGAAACCTCTATGAGCTTATTCCCTCTGACTGTACATTGAAGTGAATGGAATTAGGTTTAAAATTGCAATAAGAAATTATCTCAGTAAGCCAGTCATACAAACTCAAGGCTTTTGTGGACATTGAGGACAAGAAAGAACTTTCCACATTCTAGCTGCTCCCTCAGTCAGTTGAAATCAGATAAAATACCCATGATCAATCTGACAAGATCCAAGATCCACATAGTATATAGTATAATAGTAACATCTTTGCTTGATAAATGAGCAGACTTGTGCCCCATGGAGAGATTGAGTAATGTTCATGCTTTCGAATGAACTTCTTGTTTCACTATGTGGTTAACAGAGCAGTGCACAACACCACAGTCAGCACGCTGGTGGTGTGATGTAACCTCAAGATAATGAGACAAGATGCCTTCATTCACTTGTCCCCACATAAGCCACACCGTTCCATTGCTCTGCAATCTGTACCATTCATTTCTACCATGCTGTTATTCAGTCCCATCATGGAGGTACAGAGGCAGACCTTAATGCTTTTAAAGTTCTATCTAATCAGTCCTCTGTTTTTTATATCTGTTTTAGTCTGTATCAGCCTTGGTGGAGAGACAGTCATTGGCAGATGGAGAAGAGGTCAAATCTGTCATTTCATCCACAGATAAACTTTTCAATCTCATTTTCTAAATCAACTATCCTCTCATTTGCAACTCAAATTTCAAATGCCAAATCATGGCAGAATACCTATTCAGACTGTATGGGAGACCCTTGGTGGACCTGATTTCAATGAGACGAAACAAGAAGCTCCCCTTTTACATCTGCTAAGTCCCAGATAGAGGGCCAAGGCAGTGGACACATTCAGTCTGAAGTGGGATTGTCTGTTCACTATGCCTTCCCACCATTCAAAATAGTTCTGAAATTGCTGCACAAGTCAGAATTTCCACTGCTCACCTCATTTTGATAGCCCCTCTGAGTTTATTTTATGCTTTTTCTTCCTCCCCTTGAGAACTTGATATCACTGAATATTTCTTAAATCTCAGATTCAGAGGCATATGTTTAAGATGACTGAAGTCTTGATACAAATACAGAAAAATTTTGATAACAGATTTTGATTCTGCAAGTGTTACACAAAGAATTTCCACTGTTCAGTTCATTTTGATAGCCCCCTCTGTGACATCAACAGTTGTGGTTCAGCAGTCTTCTTAACCTGTAGATAGCACAAGGCATTGCTGCAGAGAAGGACCAATTGTCAAAACACAGGAGGTCTCTTCTGCTCAAAAGCCCAGATTCTACCACTTCATGCTTGGTTAATCTTAAGCAATCTATCTGCGTGGACATTGTTTCAAGCATGGTAGCCCTTTGTATTTAGAGTAGGAGATAGACCACATCTGATGTCTGTGATGCAAAACAGAGAATCTTGTGAGAGTGGTGCAATAGGAAATGTGGGAATCCTAGCTCTCACTCGTTGAGTACAGTGGCAGACTTATTCGTGCTTGAAGAGAGGCAGTGCTGGGTTTCTACTAATAAGGGCTGTAGGACAGCCCTTTCCAACATTCTCATTTTGTCAAAAAGCCAGTCATGTTAGGTAATTTGAGTGGTCTCACTCACTAATGCTAAGATGGAATCTTTCATGCATGTTCTGGTCTTTGTCAAAACCCCACTATGAACATCTTCACTAGCCATGGTTCCTATATGTTAACCGTATCTACATCTTGGCAGATCAGTCAGATATTTCAGTGCTTTGTCCTAGTGACGTCTATTAGATTTCATAGTTGCCTCCCTTAGTATGTAATGCCAACTGACCAATGACATGTAACAGCAGTGCTTGGAACATTGGCTGAAAATAGTAGAGGCAATTGACTTCGAAAGGATACTTTGTATTTTTAACATCGATAGTAAGACTATGTACCAAAGAGAAGCCATTACAGGTGTATTTGAGAGAAAGCATGTATTTTGTACAAACGTGGACTGGCAGTGGAAAATTGCTTATTTGTGAGTTATTCCAGTTGTGTGCTCCCCTTCTCTTGATCATGTAGGAACAGTGTTCAAATTTGTACAGGTTGATTTCGATTGGATGCTCCAATGAAATTCACAGACCCATAGCACTGAAATAACTGAGCTGCCAAGATGTAGGTAGAGTTAATATATCGGCATGTGAAGATGCAGTATGATCTGTTGGGTCTTCAGAGAAACTTACCATAAAACTGTTTTCCTGATATCCTAAGTATCTGTAAGATAAAGGAGTGTGATTCATACCCTGTCTATAGAAAAAAGTGGTTTGCAGTTCAACAGCAATTACGAGTTGGTTTCTCGTTTGTCAACCAGGTTCTTTACCAGGAAACCTAGCTTCTTTTAATAACTCCACTCCCAGCAGAGATTACCAGTCTCAGTTATATCTGTACTGGGGATGATCAAGATCAACTCTTATGCCTAGTTTGGTCTTAAGGTTTGATATGGCCACTTTGAAAGGGAGAAGGAAGGGTAAGAAATTACTTTTCCATCATTTTAAGGGATCTGCTGACATTTCAGGATCCACATTTCTGCATGGATTGATCTCAAAATCTTCGGTATCATTCCCTTCCTAAGAGAGAGTACTCAGTCATGAAGATTAAAGCCAGTGTGGTCCAAGCTATTGCTAATTCATTTATCCTTACTAAGAGAGACCACTCATTCAGGAAGATTAAACACACTGTGGTCCAAGGTATTGCTGATTCATTCATATTGGAGGAGGTTACAAAAGCCACATTTTGGCAGTCACACACTACCTTTCCCTCCAACTTGTGGTCTTTGGTAGACCAGAGCGAAGACATATTTTCTTGGGGCCAATAGTTGCAACACAAAAGTGGCCCAAGCTGATACCAACTTTCAGCAGTTGACAGACCTACTGTAAGGATGAGTATTCCTTCTTTATACCAGTTTTGAGGCCATCATCAGTCAGCAACAGAGTAGCAGCAGATGGTGTATTACTGATATCAAACTGTAGTGGGAGATGTGTACAACTAATTTCAGTTATATAGTACTCTTGCTCTTTACCAATTTCCTCCTCCCACCCCTCCCTAATATCCCTCAAGTAATATCAATCCCAGAAAAAGATGATGACAGCTACTGTGCATGTGCCTCTAAGGTGGGGGATGGACTGGGTCTATCTTCTCTCCAGTTGTGAATTTCAGGAACTTTCCAACCAACAGGAGGATGGAATTTTATTACATGGACATGGGTAATTTCCATCCCGGAAAGTACAGCAATGTACTAGTGATAGGTAAGTAGTGCATTATTAAAGTTAGTTTTTCCCCCTCCCTAACAAAACTATCTACCTCAGAGAACTTGTCCATATGTCACTGAATATTTTGGCAATCTCCGATTCATGTGTATATGTTTAAGGTTACAAATACAGAAAAACTTTGATAATTTGAATGTCAGTTAGTCATATACTTGGCTTATCTGTTCAGTCTATGCATTCTTGTGACCGTAGCTTGCATAAGCTCAGAACAGACCAGCAGCACTTGAAGAGCTCAGAGTTCTCCTTTACATGGGATATCCTTGTTTAGTCCTCAATTCATTTAGTCACAGAAAGGTGAGATAATAGCCATGGGACAAAATGTACAACCTTCCAAACACTTGTCAGGGTTTGGACTCAATCTATGGTTCATATTTCTGTATGAACTTTGAACTGGAAGAAGAAGGTAAAAAAATTCACATAGTTTTCTGTTTAAAATCGGTTAATTTGACGAGTAAAGTACTGTTTGATGAAGATACGGTTCATGTTGGGTAGGATATACTACTGTACATAAGTTGTTTTTTCGTGCCTTGGTGTTGATTGTTTGCATCCAAGTTATTGTGTTTTGGTGTTGATTGTTTGCTTCCAAGTTGTTATTGTGTTTTGGTGTTGATTGTTTGCTTCCAGGTTGTTATTGTGTTTTGGTGTTGATTGTTTGCTTCCAGGTTGTTATTGTGTTTTGGTGTTGAATGTTTGCTTCCAAGTTGTTATTGTGTTTTGGTGTTGATTGTTTGCTTCCAAGTTGTTATTGTGTTTTGATGTTGATTGTTTGCTTTCAGAAAATAGTGTTGATAGTACTGGACACCAAAATTTCAAAACCACAAGCTCTCAATTTACCTATAGTCAGAGCTAACCAAATGGTAATTAATGATTCCTCTTTTTTTGCTTTCTTGCAGGTGGAACATGCAACACAACCATCTACTGAGGAAATTCTGCAGATAAAGCCACTGTTTGAATCTTTTCCTTTTCATGTCGAAAGACTCTCTATAGCTTATGTTGTAAGTGTCAAAGAGTCAAATCAGCATAGTAAAAGTGAGAAAATTGAAAATTGAAATGCAAAAAATAATAAAGCAATAGAAATAATTCATTCACTGGGATAAGTCAATTTCATGAATGTCTTCCAGAATGTTTTCATGCCCTATAGCTGTGCAAAATCATTTGTTGAGTCAATACACCATAGGAACTACTGTTTACCTTACATATTTTGGGTTTGAAGCTAGCTAATTAGACTGTACAGTGATTTCATGTCAATCTTCATTTTGTAAAATTGATACTTAAGACTTGGGGATTTTTGTGTTTTTCTTGATCCCAGGATTTATTAAAAGCTTGTATTGCCTAATAAAGACCATTTTTAAAGACAAAACACCCTTTTCCTCAGTTTTGCCTATTAAAGTACATGTTTAAGGTCCCACAGGACAGTTTATCTGATAATGCTTGCTTCAAGTGAGATCATGTCCAAGGAGCTGCGTGTCGTCATCATATGATCATTTGAAATTTTCTTGCATATTGTGTTGATTGAAATGTTGCAATAGCAAGTCAGTTTGACTTAAGCTGAAATGGAGAACATAAAATGGGTAATTGTATTATTAATCATTGTTCATTAGTAGATATGCCATGATTCAACTCACTTTTAAGCATATGACTGTATATTTTCAGCGTCATTTGGGACAGTGTTTTGGTTTATCCCTTCGACGGTCACGGTTACATCAAGATGGGCTAGTGCAACTTCACATTGATCTGGCACTATTACGATATGGATTGGACAATCTAAGTGACCAGGAACTACAGCAGGTGCTTTATATGAAGATTGTTACGTTTTTTTTTATGTGTAGATTATACATCCTGAAACTGATATATCTTGTTCCTTTTTAGCTCAACTGGCCAAAGGCCAAGTGAGCTTATAGAATGGCCTTGCATCTGTCATCCTTCCATCTGTATATCCACCATTGTAGGGGCCTGCATCTGTCATTCATCTATCTGTCAGCCATTACAAGTATGGCCCTGCATCTATCATTTATCCATCTGTCGGCCATTATAGTATGGCCCTGTATCTGTCATTCATCCATTCATCAGTTGCATTTGACCATATTCAAGGCTTCAGATCAGATTTCAGTCAGCCTTGATGTGCAATTTCTTATCATCAGAAACTTGTACAAGTTTGATCATGGGTGATAACATTGCATATTAATGAGATGACTTAGGATTTGATTGGTTGAAGTTGTGAACACTCCAGAACCATATTTCAGATTAGATTTGGATGAGGTTTGGTATATAGGTTTGTATCATTAAGATTTTACATGATTTTGATTATGAGTGACAGCCATGCATAATAATGAGGTGATTTAGCATTTGATTGGTTGTGCGATTTACCAGTCTTCTTCTGTTTTGTGATTATTCACACAGAAAATATGAACAGTAACGTAATTCTCATTCCCAATTCAAAGTAAAATAGCATATTAAGAAAAACAATTTGTGCCTTGTTGGATTTTAGCTCAGGTAGACTTTAAGGGAGGCGGCCATATTAACCTCACAACTATGTAAGCATAACTTCAAATTATATGGTTATAATGTTATCCATTTCTATTGATGGTTAGTGGAAAATAATATTTTCTTCTCTCCAATGAAATATCAAGATTATTTCTCTCAGAAAATCCAGTAATTCTCTGCCTAGCATGAAATAAAATTTTATTTTTGTAAGACTAGTTGGTAAAATGAATTTTACGTTCTTGTGGCTGTGAGGAATTTAAGAAGGAGAAATGATTTGTGGGAATTAAATAATAATGCACGGTAACATCTACTTTTGGGAATTCAGTAATAATGCAGTTTAGCATCTTTGTGTGGGAATTCAATAATAATGCAGTTCAGCATTTATGTGTGGGAATTCAATAATAATGCAATTCAGCATTTATGTGTGGGAATTCAATAATAATGCAATTCAGCATTTATGTGTGGGAATTCAATAATAATGCACTGTAGCATCTATTTGTGGGAATTCAATAATAATGCACTGTAGCATCTATTTGTGGGAATTCAATAATAATGCAATTCAGCATTTATGTGTGGGAATTCAATTATAATGCAATTCAGCATTTATGTGTGGGAATTCAATAATAATGCAGTGTAGCATCTTTTTGTGGGAATTCAATAATAATGCAGTGTAGCATCTATTTGTGGGAATTCAATTATAATGCAGTGTTGCATCTTTGTGTGAGAATTCAATAATAATGCACTGTAGCATCTATTTGTGGGAATTCAATAATAATGCAGTTTAGCATCTATTTGTGGGAATTCAATAATAATGCAGTTTAGCGTCTATTTGTGGGAATTCAATAATAATGCAGTTTAGCATCTATTTGTGGGAATTCAATGATAATGCACTGTAGCATCTATTTGTGGGAATTCAATAATAATGCACTGTAACATCTGTTTGTGGGAGTTCAATTATAATGCAGTTTAGCATCTATTTGTGGGAATTCAATAATAATGCAGTATAGCATCTATTTGTGGGAATTTAATAATAATGCAGTTTAGCATCTATTTGTGGGAATTCAATAATAATGCAGTTTAGCATCTATTTGTGGGAATTCAATAATAATGCAGTTTAGCATCTATTTGTGGGAATTCAATAATAATGCAGTGTTGCATCTTTGTGTGAGAATTCAATTATAATGCAGTAATGCACTGTAGCATCTTTTTGTGGGAATTCAATAATAATGCAGTTTAGCATCTATTTGTGGGAATTCAATAATAATGCAGTTTAGCATCTATTTGTGGGAATTCAATAATAATGCAGTTTAGCATCTATGTGTGAGAATTTAATAATAATGCAGTTTAGCATCTATTTGTGGGAATTTAATTATAATGCAGTGTTGCATCTTTGTGTGAGAATTCAATAATAATGCAGTAATGCACTGTAGCATCTTTTTTGGGGAATTCAATTATAATGCAGTGTAGCTTCAATATGTGGTATTTCAATAATAATGCAGTTCAGCATTTATGTGTGGGAATTCAATAATAATGCACTGTAGCATCTATGATGAACAGCTAAAAGCATCTCTGATGCATACCATGGTATCAGATATGAGAATTTCTATACATATTTATGAGCAACAAAATGATTATGTTCTAAGAAGAACACATTTTGTGTAAAAATGATTCCCAGGGGAATAAATTTGTTTGCAGAGAATATTTGCTAAAAATTTGACCACATTTATAATTTTGGAATATTTTTACTACAATTATGCTTGGTTAAGCAGAGTCTGACAATTTTAGATGTAAAATTGCCTACAAGATTTGTTGTCAGATGACTGAGAGTTTTTCTGTTTTGATCATGGCCAGCCAGGTGCAGGACACCATTACATATGGAGGCGGGAGGAATGGAAGAAGCTTCTCCTCCACCATCTACACCATCTCTGGAGTTGTATGTGCATTGTTTTGTACAAGAACCAATGACAGAGTTGATTAGTTCTGGCAAATCTTTCCCCATCCTTCTGTCTTTCTGTGTTCTATTCAAGAGTTTCAACCCAATTCTAGGCAGTCCAGGTGGTGTAAGTGCCCCCCCCCCACCCCCCACCCATATATCCAAGCATTGCCTTAGGGCCTGTTAATCTTGGTGCATGGGTTTATAAATGACTTCATTGAGCTGTGCCATCTAGCCGCACCTCTTTTAGTACCATCTTGACTGCCTACAGTACATTCCAGCCATCCTTGCTCCATCCATACTGTCTAGCTGTACCTCAGTTTTGATGTCATTTTGGTTACCAACCTTATTGTCCAACCATCCAGATCTTGATCTGTACTGTTAAGTGAGCACATGGCTTCCATTTTGTATCATCCTGTACCTCATAAAGTTAAGCAGTGGAACATTAACATTACCAGGATGTTACTGTAAGATTCGCCAATCTGCTGAACATTACCATTATCACAAGCAGTCTGTACTGATTCAGAGACTACTTCCTGTGGATATGTCTAGCCGATTTCTCATGCCTTACCCTGTTGGACGATGCCATGACAATCTTAGAGATTATGGCACATCTCATTTATGTGTCCAGCAATGTATTATATGGATAATGATCTTGACCCCAACCATGATGACCATCCCACTGATTGTGGGAATAAACCTGACGATGGTTCATGCTGAAATCGCACCATAGAGTGGACTGAGTACAGCTTTAAGGTGGAAATAGAGGAATAGAGGAATTTATGGGGTGTTGCCTGACTAAGAATGTCCATCACAGATCACCTTCTACGATGTCCACCACCTACTCCCTTCTACACCAGCACACAGGGTCAAAGCTTCAGTTGTTTTTGATGAAAAGGTCAGCCCTTTTTTCTATCTTGCCCTACAGTTGGGAAATATTAAGGAAATTGCAGAGAATCTCTTGGCCATGATCAAGGACACAGGCAATTCCAAAGGCTATCTTTTTTTCTGAAAGTCAGCTTCGAGTGTCCTTTCCAAGCTTGCTGGTATAAGGCCCATTCTAGTGCCTTCTTCACAGAACTCCCTGCTTTATACCAGAACTATGCTGTGGTCATTCAGACTTTGTCTGCTTCTATACAGTCAGTTAAAGACATTCGGATCACCTCTACTATTCATTGGGAAGATAACAGAATGGCAGAGGCAGGCAGTCCAAGAACTGCCCTTCCTTATCCCTTATACAACATCTCCAGTTCCCCCTCAATGACATGATGACCGGAGACAAGTGGATACAGGATCGTTAGATACATCCCAAAAACCATCTGCAATTTCAGTCATGTAAATGAAAACAATCTGCTAATCAGTTTCGGAGGCAGTTGTATTGAGGGGGTAGGAAACAAAGTTTCCCATGCCTCCTCTTTTTTGCCATTGATTCATGTCCCTGACTGATAAGTGCAAAACTCTTTGTGTTTTCAAACAGCATTGATCTCTTTCTACCTAGCTAATGTACAACCCAATTGTCTCGGGGGAAGCTTCGTATCTCATTTAGCCAACACCCTCCCCTTTTGTCCTCTCCTTTCCTGATGGCAGTACCATTGGACTTGGTAAAGGACACATTTTTGCAGCAAGATATTGGGACGCTCATCAAGAAGCAGGTAGTGAACACTGTTTGGATCCACAATCTCCAGTTTTCCTCCAAGCTTTTTCTGGTCAGGATGGCCATTGGCAAGCTCAGACCCATATTCGACCTCAGTCATCTAAATCAGTTCATACTTCATGAGAAATTCAAGATGGAGACAGCAGGATCAGTCTGCCTTTCCATCCATCCAAACAATTTTTGCCATCTGTCCATCTATCTCGATCTGTCAGACGCATATTCTCAAATTCCTGTCCATCCATCCTTACGGAAATTCTTGTAGTTTACTTACTGAGGAAATATCAGTTTTGTGCTCTCTCCCAACTTTAATACAAGTCCATTGGTCTTTATACAACTACTCCACTATGTTGGGGGCCGCAAGTGGCAGAGTGGTTTAAAGCACTCACCATTACAGAGCATTGCCATCTCACCTCTGTCTGCATGTATTCGAGTCTCGGGCTCAACTATTGTGGGTATGTGAGAAAGCTTGCCAGTAGCTTCCCGTGGGTTGGTGGTTCTTTCCGGGGTTGACCCGGGTTCTTCCTCCACCATTTATACTGGCAGTCATGTATAGCCTATCTTGTACTGAAAAATGGCATTAAACCCAACAACAACAACCACTATATTTTATCCCTGTTCCATACAACTACATTCACTTCCACAGTGGCGTATTTGGATGACATCCTCCAGAAACATATGGTCAATTCCATTCTAGTCAAAGGAAAGAATGATCTCATATCCCTTTTACATCCACTTGGTTTTCTGACCAGTTGGAAAGTCACCCATGTACACCATCAGTTCATCCATCTGGGTATGGATTTTCTCACCCTCCTCAACCTGGTGTGTCTTCCGCACCTTTGAGTGGTCCACATCCTCCTCCACACAGAATCCATATCTGAAATGAAATGAATCACAACCAGGGAGTTTCAGCAACTGCTTGGATTGTTTTTATGCAGTAGATCTTATCTTGCTATATCACCTCCACATGCTCCCTTTGTAGAAAACATCTCGAGTGACCCTCTTCCATGCTACTCAATAACATGATCAGTCTAACGAGTGAGATTGCACCATTCCTGGACCAGTGGAGCAACCAAGGTTGGCTAATGACATTAATACCTCCCAAGCAGCCACAACAAGATATGATCATATATACAGATGAAAGCACCTGTGGTTGGAGAGCCCATTTGTTACTGGTGTAGAAACCAGTTGGGTCCAGAGGCAACAGGTCTACACATCAATCTCATGGATATGATAATTATCATCAGAGTCTTTCATTTTTGTAGCTACCATCTTCATGGTCATGCTTATCATGTCAGACAACTTGGTGGTAGTGATGTTCTTCCTCAATCAGGGTGGTACCAAATGACCCCAACCTCATTCTGGTCTGGGCTTTCCTCCATTGGTGCATACAACACTGCATCAACATCCAGATCAGATATATTCCTGGCAGACTGAATGTCTTTACCAATTGTCTGTCAAGGAGGGAACAGATTCTCGGTACAGAATGGCCCCTCCATCCATCAGTCATTCATCAGATTTTGTGAGATATGGGAACGTCCAATGAATGATCTTTTTGCAACCAGGTGGAATCGCAAACTGTTCACCATTGTTTCCCCAGTACCAGATCACAAGGCTTGCCCTTTCTCTCAGTTTGGAGGGTCTAAGAGCCTCTGCCTGCCCCCCTCCCCCCAAGCAATCAAAGTTCCAAAGATTATACAGAAATTGAGGGGCCATAAGTGCAAAATGATTCAGATTTGCCCCTTTCTGCTAGGACAAATCTAGTGATAGATCTACCTAGGAAGATCCCAAGCAAGTCGAATCTTCTCAAACAGCCTCGGATCCATGTGTTCCATCCTTGCTCAAATGCCTTCTCCTTCACGCTTAGCTATTGTCCAGGAAGCCTTGCAGCAGAAACAGTTCAACCCTTCAATCATGGAAAGAAATGCACAAGCTAGACAGCCTTCCCATTTAAAGGATTATGAAGGGAAGTGGCATATTTTCAGGGACTAGTGCAAAGTCATAAACATAATTCCTTTGAGTGCCTCAGTCTTACGAGTAACTGGCTT
Organism: Megalonaias nervosa; assembly: GCA_016617855.1. Classification (NCBI taxonomy): domain Eukaryota; kingdom Metazoa; phylum Mollusca; class Bivalvia; order Unionida; family Unionidae; genus Megalonaias; species Megalonaias nervosa. The sequence goes on from JAECUM010095448.1 coordinate 53,996, forward strand.
TTTTCGTTGGCTGTTAGAGGAGAAGAATTGGCTCTGATTAATGTTAAGGGCTACAGTTCTATGATATCCAACATGTTCCATCATCATGGCTGGAAGGTTCTTAGTCATAACTAAGACCTCTCTGACTTGTTGGCCAACTTTGACTTGCATAAGCCAATATCACTCTTATTGTTTCCTAAATGAAATCTTTCCCAGGTTCAGACTTGAGTGAATTCAAATTTGAGTCTTTAGCCAGAACCTCACTGAAGCTCCTTTCATGTAAAACATGTTTCATGATAGTGTTTGCTTTGGTATGCCGAGTCAGTGTGAATAACATGCCATTTCTGTTGACCCAGTCTACCTTCAATTTCAATTAGACGGTTTATGATGCAGTATAATTTTGTCACCAGTAATGGCTGCCATCAGTGGGCTATCATAAAGTCATCATATATTGACACACCCCAAGAGGTTTTAAACAGGAGCTGGTATGTGTGCTCAGACTTTATCTGAAGTGGACTGAACCAGTTTGTGGAGCTCAAAGATGCCTCTTTCTCCCAGTTAAACCTGGGAAAGAGGACATAACCCCTCAAGCCCACTCAGCGTGGTTTAAGTCTGTAATATGCATGGCATACTCTGACATATCACTAGAACAGAATTGCCAGATGAAGATCTCAGCTTATGAGAAAAGAGTAGTCTCTGCCAGCCTTGCTTTTGACTGATAGCTGTATCAAAGATATCGTCAAGGCCATCAGTTGACATGCACAGTCAACCTTCTAGAGCTTTTATCTATGAGACTTGGCTACACAGCAACAAATTCTGGATCTGGTAGACACAGTCTCAGTCACACATGCAGCTACCAGACCCAATTTACACCAGCTCAACCTCCGGAGGGGTACCCTGTGCAGTTTTTGCCTGAAATCACCCAGAATTGTATGTGGTCAGAAAATCTCATTATTTCTTCTTCCCAAACCTTACCGCATTACTGGGGTTGTGCTACTCACAAATTAGGAGTAGGTTGATCTTCATATAGGGAATCCAATCTTCATATAGGGAATCCAATCTTCATATAGGGAATCCATTCTTCATATAGGGAATCCAATCTTCATATAGGGAATCCAATCTTCCTATAGGGAATCCATTCTTCATATAGGGAATCCAATCTTCATATAGGGAATCCAATCTTCATATAGGGAATCCATTCTTCATATAGGGAATCCATTCTTCATATAGGGAATCAGTCTTCATATAGGGAATCCATTCTTCATATAGGGAATCCAGTCTTCATATAGGGAATCCATTCTTCATATAGGGAATCCAATCTTCATATAGGAAATCCATTCTTCATATAGGGAATCCATTCTTCATATAGGGAATCCATTCTTCACACAGGGAATCCAATCTTCTTCCCTCAGAGGTTAGCTAAGGTATAGGTAGAATGCTATAAATTCCCTACACCTATTTCCTAATCTCCAAATGTTAATGTGATCAGAGAACATATTTGAAGAAGAAACAAAAATTTTCAGTAAATTTTGTTTCTTCTAGAATACTTACTGAATGACATTACTTAATACCATCCCATCCTCCCCACAATGCAAGCATCCTGTTACATGATGTTCCACTCAGCTTAAAACTATTACCACCTGTAGGTAGCAAATCGAGGTAATGGGTAAGAGTTAATTGCCCTTTGTATATATAAATGGAAAAGATGAATTTATGTAGTAGGGAGGGCTGGATTCAGGAGGTAGTAGAGCTTATATTCCAAACATTAATGTGATTGGGGAAGTATTATAAACATAATTTATTGAAAAATTAGCTTTGTTTTAATTTTTTCTCTTTGAAATTAAAGAGAAATGCATTTACTGATTGAATGTCATTTTTGAATCCTTTCAGGAAACGCATTCATGTTTTGTTCTATTTTCAGTTAAACACTCATTTGTAAAACTTCATGTTTCAAGGTCAGTCTTATGTTTTGTCTCATATCAAGATTACTGACTCTTTGTTGTTTGCTTTTTTAAAATTCAACTCCTGAACGGAATCATTTTTTTGTTGGGTTTAGCACCATTTTTCAGCACATCGTAGACAATACATGATGAGCATATTGTGGGGGAAGAACCTTGGAAGAACCACCAACCAGTTGGAGGTAACCAGCAAGCTTTCTCACATATCCACATTGACCAAGGCCAAGATGTGAACTCTGAGGTGGGATGTCGGTGATTGGTAAAGGTGAACGCTGTTGACCACTTGGCCACCTGGGGCCCACTACTTGGATCCATAATGAAATTGGTTCAGCTCAGATGTTCCTTATAGCTGTCACAGCAGCCCTCTTGAAAATCTTATTATTTCTTCTGAATGGATGGTCATATCAACATGACATTTTCATTTAAAGACTTTTTTTTGTCTATTTTGTATCAGTGAAAATGGTGCTGATCTGAAATCCAATATGGCAACCATGGCTGCCTTGTTGAGAATCTTGTTATCAATACTCATCCTGAAGGAAAAGTCATAAGGTCATATCAGCATGAGGTCTTCACCAGAATACTTTATGTCTAGTAGGTGATAAATCAAAATGTTGCTATCAGGTAGTTAGAAAGAATTGATTTTATCTTGAAGTCTCAGAAATTCATTTTACTTGGTAGAGCATGAATCCCTTAAAGTGCATCTTGTTGAATATCTAATATTTTCATGTGAAAATCAAAGGTAAGTTATCAATTCAATGTGATAAAACTTCTATTAATGTTATTTTTTAAACAATTATAATCATCAGTCATGGTGCAAACACACCATGTTAATAAAATCAAGGTTTAAACATCTAGTTGTAACTATCATTCTCCATTCATTCTATTTTCCATTGCTGCAGAATATCAAACTTCTCACTGTGATCAAAGAACTCTTCTTTTTGTTGATTCAAATTGCTTTAACTTTTCCTCCTAAACTGATAATGTCAGATGATGTTTTGCAACAATTTATTCCATCACTGACAACTATATTACTCTGAAACCAATTGCAGTTATTACTTGAATACTTATTGTTTACAAAGGAAGTTTGCTTGTTACATGATTGACTGGTTTTAGTCTGGTAAGACTGGTTTTAGTCTGGTAACCTTTTAGGGTATATTTCATACTCTGTGAGAGAGCGGCCACAATGTGGAATACAAGCTAACATACAATTTTTACAGTAAGGTGACTGAACATCATGCTGACCAGAGTGGTAATAGTTGACAATAATTATCAGTGTGACAAAACCTGGCATCTAAGGAATACACAGCAATAAGGACAACTGGATTACTTATACTTGTTGTGCTAGAGGGGTTCTTTTGAACACAAAATTTCAGTGCCTAGGGATTTTGAACATATAAAGTGGTAGCCACTGGTCAAGAGGGGGGACCATTGTACAGCTTTACATATTGCGATAACATTTCTGTGAAAGAAAATGGTAAACTCAAGGAAAGCAAAATTGATCTTGGAAAGCATCTGCATTTTACAGTCTACATTTTTAACAAGAAGTCTTCTTATGGTGTGTAGTTGTTCCGAAATAAATATGATACTAATCATCTTGAAAATCTTGTTGTGGCTGCTACTCCTGAATGGATTGTCACACTGACATGGGGTTTTCAACAAAACACTTTTTATGATACAGTCAGACCCACTTTTTATCTCAACCTCAGTTATCTCAAGAACCCACATATGTCAAGCGTTTTGGTCCGGTCCTGAAAAATCCTTCTTTGTTATGCTATTTTTTCCCGTCTTATCTCAACCCCTGTTAAGTCGATAACCCCATTATGTCGGGCATAAGTTTTGGTCCAAAGTAACATGTGGACCCGCTTAATTCGACAAAATGCAACTTTTAATGTCCATCTCAGAGAAATTTAACAAGAAATGATCCAGCATTTCCACTATTACCGGTACCTTGTACCAGCAGTGATAGAAAAAATCGCCACAAGACCAAATTTTACTGGTACAAATGCTAATCAACCAATCTCATCAATGCGTGGTTTATCACTTGCATATAGTGGAGAAGATTATCTTGTAAACAATACTTTAGAGAAAGGAAATTGAATGAATGTAATTCTGACCTTTACATAAGCTGCGTTCAAAATGGACATTATCACATGTCAACACCACGACAATATAGTGCGTCCCACACAGCATTGCGAATTTGATCTTATCAGTACTCTGAAAATTATCAGGTTAAATACCTAATTTGTTTTACACAACATATTTAAAACAAATTCAGTAATAGTTAAGTGTTTCCATGCTTGGTGCGAGTGTAAGCCTGCAACTTCAGCATGGCTAGATCATGTTACTCACCATAATCTATAAATAGAAACCCACAAAATTCCAAACTAAGCTGCACCCCACCAATGGTTATTAATTTGTTTTTGAACAAGAGTAAATGAAAGCACCAACGGTATTGTAAAAAAAAAATCCATAGCACCCAGTATTTTTTTTTAATGAAATTGTTGATCGCAGTACCATGATTACATATTCATCAACACAAATGGAATGAAGCAGAAAGCAACTGATGGGATTAAAATTTGAAACAGAAAGAGGAGTGCTTTCATTTGTATTGTTTTTGTCTTGAATATCAAAGTCTTGCAATCCATCAAAGAGATTAGCTGACCCTCCTCCTGCTGCTGTGTTCTTGCGGACGGTCACTGATCAAAGTCGGGAGTGATATGGGACTACAACTGTATGCATGGAATAAGTTAGCTTCATACAGAATTTGATGTTGGGACAGTTAACTTTAAAGACTTCAAGCACATTTTACAGTTTGTCAGTAACTTATTGTTGTAAAAATGTGTGACTTGTTACTTAATCTCATTTAAAAGACATCCAATCTTCTTTTTTCTGCAACCAGGCATGACTGAATTATTATTTTTATTGTGCATTAGAAATGCCATTTGTTTTTAAAAATAAAACTCCTCATTTTTGGTACTTCAGATGCATAATCATTTGACACCCCCAACATAATCAAGATAACCGGGTTTGACTGTATCTAGGTGGTCTGAATAAAAATGGTGCCAATATTAATGTAATATGGTTACCTTGGTGGCCATCTTGAAAATCTCGTTTTTGACAAGAAATGTCAGAGGTGGCTTCAACACTTAGCAGTTAACAAGTAGAAATGGTCTTATCTTGGATTCATGGACATTCTTTTTGGCCAATAGAGTTTTAGTCCCTTCAAGGGACTCTTGTTCAAAAGGTTAAAGATTTTTTTGGAGTGTTGGAATACAACATTTCACAAGCATTCATCCTTAAGATAATTTAGATGTATATTTATTACTTGTATGAAACGTTCTTCAGTTGGCATATTTCACAGGTCACTGTTATGGAGTTGCATCTATATTTTAGCCTTGTTCACTAGGAATACCAGTAGTAACTCTAGAAATTAAATTCGTGTTCAGGTTTGGTTGAAGTTATTTATTTCCACAGTTTCTTGTTCTCCTTTTTCAGGCATGTTTTAGGCGAGGACTGAACCCAATTGGCCTGGATAGAGCAGAGCAAATCATCTATCTAAAAAAATGGACAAATATTGCACAACACCTGAATGGTAATCATCTTAATTAGTATATAATAATTATTAACAAACTCCTTTTCAGTCAGAATAGTCAGTAGTAATCTGTCTAAATTAATTTACACTTACTATTCTGACACAGTTTAAGCATTAAAGATATCAAAATATTAGAAAAAGTCATCCAGGTTCCTGTCCAGGGTTCTCAATAGATTTCAAAACTGAAGAGTCAGTTGACCCTTGAGCCCAATATCTCAAGAGTCAAAACCGAAATCTTGAGAGTCAGTTCTTTTGGACAGTCAGGAGCCAATAGCTATGATTCCTTGTTATTGGTGGAAACAAATGATGTTTAAGATTTCTTGTCTCATGCTGAGTAATGAGAAATACTTGTTCAGAATTTTGTAAGAAACATACAATCTGATTTTTGTTAATGTGTTTCTCGTTCTAACCACATGTTACTGTGTGTATATTTTGTATACAAAACAGACAGAAGATTATGTTAAACTTTATTATAATTTCAACTTCTCAACATGCACGCATTCTGTTATCAACTGCTCAAATAATTTTATATGAAAAAATATACCCATACAACTACACCACTCCCTCGATAACTCGCACACAACAGGGTCCACAAATATAGACCACACTATAAGCGAGGGCGCAAGTTACCGAGGGACCTCCAAAAATTGAAAACATTCACTTGGACATCAAGAAGACGGGGGAGGGGGGGAGGGGTTAGGGAACTTCGCTGTTTAATGACTGAATCCTCATTTTACATTCACGTCGATAATAACTTTTAATAACGCACTTTTTCTAATGAAGTTGTTCATTATTCTGTTTAAATAACATTTATTTTCAAAATGTCCAACATGTGAAAGATCATTCCAACTGGTTCCAACAACCATTACGTTTACACGAAAATGTGTGTATTACGTCACTGCTTTTTGTTTTCTTGATGAGTCTGGTTCCTAGAGTGGTATGGCATTGTATCCTGCCAAATTGGGAGTGAAAAGAGCAGGGAACTATACTAACTGTTGATACACCACCAAACAAGATTCCTTTTGTTAAAAAAGCAAGTGAAATTTTCGTGAGACAATCGTCTACATCGAATCTCGATTTTTGTGCTGTTCAGTTAGTACATTATTGATATCGTGATTTCATTGGAAGTAATAATTAAACTTTTTATCATTCTTGAGGATATCCCAAAGTGCCAGTTCAAGAATTCTCTGAAACTCTCCTGCCCACAATGGTCCGTATCTGTGAAACCAAGCTCTTTATTTTACGAAGTATAGTATTCTTTTCGCTTGGTTGCCGTGCTATCTTTGATCACAGTTACCAATGAGTCGGTTAATTTAAGGTAGTTTATGTTACATACACAATAACATTTATAACAGTGATTGATCAAATGAAGTGAGTTCACCCGACATACGACTGGGGCCGCTAGATTTCGAGTTTGTAGGATTTTCGTGCCTTTTAACTTATCCTTTATTCCAGCTCCTTTATTTGATTCAAAAGACATAATTAACGTGACAATACAAAGGAGGCCAGCTTTTAATTCAGTGCAACAATACAACAAATACTTCTGCAAGTCAGTTATCAAAACACGGTCGGCACCTAATTAGGTTCTCAGAGAAACTCTCGCGGACATAGCTGTTACGATAGATTGACACATTTTACGTTTAATTACAAGAGGACACATTACATTTATGATGATTACACTTAAAAGGAACTAAAAGATAGAACTGGAACATAAATTTCAATTGATGAAAAAATTATTTAATTTGTATTTATTTATTAAAGTACTGCCTCCACTCGGCGTAAGTGACATTTTCATTGATCGAAATTTCCTTACATATCGTTAATTGCGGTGTACGACCGTTTGGAAAGAAAATGTAAAAAAATTGTATGACTTATTTTTAAATTTGATATTTCATAATGTTGATTAAAATGTCAGGTCCTATCTACCGTTTTCGATGATAAAATGAGCGATATATCAAAGTTTCCGTTACTAATTTTGATCGCAATTTTCTTCAAGTTCAATAAATAGAGATCTATTTTTGGGGTAATTTCTGGTTTTAAAAAATAGGATCCACACCTGACCCCGCATTATAAGCGGGTTCGCAAGTTATCAGGGCACGAGTTATCGAGGGAGTGGTGTATGAAGGTTATATATTGTTCAGATATCAGGTATGTGCATCACAGATTTGGCAGTTCACTTTTCCACTCATCCTTAAATTTTCGAACAAATTTTGGTGATTGACTCTCTTTCTCCTCAGAGCCAACACTATCTTTCTCTTTCTTTGGAGTCTGAGGGTCAGAAAATTCATCACCGGCAGGTCGTTTCCGAGACTGAGACAAAAAAGAAAATATCCTTCTTTGTGCCATTGTGATTTTAAAGTTCAGATGTATGCACTTTGTGTTATGGCTGCTGAATTTTTTCTGAATGATCCATTAATTAAAATGCTTGAGGTTTTAAATGTTTTGCTGATTGAAGTAAATTAATCGCCAATAAAACACAATCCCTCACTGAAAACTGGCTACATGAGAAGCCATATAGTCCCATTTTACCTAACTGATTATAATTTAACTAGCAATCAAATAAACGCTGATGTTTTATCAGAAATAATTCCAGTGATGCCATAAATGATTAAGAATTTTTTTTAAACATTCTGCAAATAAAGCAAATTAGTTGCCAATAAAACAATTAAAGTTGATCCACTAATCTTGACAACCAGCTGCAATATGCTCCAGTTCTGACCAGTTCATTTAATTTGATGTCCAATTATATCAATGCTGATATTTGATCGAAAGGCAGTCCATTTATGTCATAATTGTTTCCTCTTCCTCTACCATAAACTTCAAACGTAATATCAAAACAATCCAACTTAATTCAGATGCACCTGAGCCCTAAGCATGATATCAGTGAACTGTTAGTTCCTCCCAGTTAATATACATATCTTCCACTGGTGCAATATTATTATCCCTCAAAGTGTAAAAGCAGATGTAAATCAATGCCTCCCACAGCAGACTTGTTATAGACAGGGCACTCTTAGTAAGAGACTAAGCAGGAGGAGTTAAAATCTACATGTCTCAACAAGACACACAAGCTGAAATTTCCGCACGTCAAAAATGGGTCATATTCAAATTCCACACGTCAAAACCTGAGGGTACATGTCTATTGAAAACTCTGCTGTCACTCCTAATGATTGGTTACCCGGGTACCCAATCAAATGGAAATTATGTTAAATGTGAACCAGAACTGGTTTGTTTTAAGTTCATACATGTCAAGCCCCTGAGAGGTATAAGCATAATTATTATTAATATGAGTGGCAAAAAAGTGCAATCTGAGCATAAATTTGCGATAGATCAATGTCACACAAAACAAGCCTCAAATTATACTAGTTATTCTGTGTCTTGCTTACTTCTGAATTCGCCAGATAAAATCATTTATCTGAACTTGGAAATGTTTTTGCTTTTGTGGTGGTTTATATTTCAACCAACACAGTGTGGAATTCGGCCATGCTAATCGTTTTATCCTGAATAGCCACTGAATAGAGTTTAATAATTGTACTGAGACTACTGCCACGAGAAGTTCTAAATAGATATGTATTTGTAAATGTAATCATATTGAAATTGTTTTACCACCACCACCCAACAAAATAGGTTGCTATCAGTTATAACCCCAACAACAATTCCAGTAGGTGTTACTATGATGGGCACTGTGGTTGTGATTCCTGTCACACCAAGGCCAGAGATGGTAGGCAGTGATTCTACAAATTCTATTGGCGACAACACACACACTTTCATTTCACAGATAATGAAGTTCTCTGTGCAATTTCATCTTGGCCGTTGTTGTTTTGCTTCAGTTATTTTTCATGTTGGGTATGTTTGAGGGTTTATCATAGTTCTTCTATTAATAATGTGATTACTTTGTATACTTGCTTGACAGACTTGCTTTCTTCAGGTGCAACATGCACACACATTTCCAACACACACATGCACAACCAATTACTCTGATCTGACCGCTCCGGTGGCCTAGTGGTTAGAGCATCCACCTTGGATGCGGGAGGTTGTGGGTTTGAATCCCAGCCGAGTCATACCAAAGACTTAATAAAAATGGTACTGACAGCTGTCTTACTTGGCGCTCAGCACAAAGAGGCTGGTGTTAGGACTGGTCAGCCTGGTGTCTGGATAATGTGACTGGGTGGGACATCATGCTACAAGTCTGCGGCAGGATGCCCCAGTGCTAGACATCACTATAAACTGCCACACTGTAGACACCATAGCAATAAGACTGAAAAATTGTTAAAGCTACGTTAAAAATCCAAATCACACCCACACCAATTACTCTGTTTTTCTGATACAGCTGTCATACATTTATAGAAAATATCTGTTTGTGGGAATATTTAAGACTCCAGTAATTATGCATCCTACAGGTCCTGGCATTATGTTCAAGGAATAGTTCCTGTAATGATCATTCTTGTCTTCACCCAAAAAACTATTGTACAGACAAGTGCATCCTTAATAAATAACAGTCAGGATTTTTCTCTTCTTTGTTGAGTTGGTGTTGGTGTAACATAATCAACAGGGAATGCAACCAGGTTGAATTTGTCAGTGAACTCCATCATTATAGAAACATTTCCCGAGTGCTTTCATGCCTGACTGTACATTCTGTGACAAGGCATTTTCACGTGCAAATGTGATGATTCCAGTTGGCTTTGAGTTGGCATTAATGCATCAGAGTGGTCCCAACTATCAATTTCTGTCTGGATTTCAGTGGATATGAGGGTGTTTTAATGCCATAATTTTAAGCTAATATTCGTTGACAGGTGGAATGAAATTGCTATTAATGTTAGCATCATTGTAACCTGATCGAACACCCCCTGGCCAGTTCCACAAAATCATCACCATGGTCAGAATCTGTTATTATTATGTAATGATGAATAAAATCTTACACACAAAGATAATTAAGTACCCAATCTGATAAATGCTAAATGGAACTAAATTACATCTCCAATGACTAATTATACTGATATTGTAGATGCAGATGCTTTAATACTATCATGATGTCCAATGGTACATATTATAGGTGGTTGAAATAGTTGGATATCATTTATCAGTGTGAATGTTACAGTATGGCTACAATGATATAACTTCAGCAATATATTGATATTTCATTTTCTATCACAGTAATATTGCAGTATTTTGAAACATTGATAGAAAATGATAAAACTACTACAAATTATAGTAAAATAATATGCTTTGATAAAAAAAAACCCACGTACTGAAAAAAAAAAAACTACAAATATCTTTAAGAAACGCAGTGAAGTTTGACTTACAACAAGTAACTTCTGTCTCAGCACAAGTACATTTAAAATGAATGATTATATCTTGGGTCCATCACATTAATTAAATTCATAAAACCTTCATTATTCATGACACTAAATGGTCTCAGATCTTCAGCAATAAATCTTGCAAATGCTTGCATTTGTAACTACCTTGTGTCTGCACTGTTAGCTCCGTAACTGTGTAAACAAAGATGGAATTATAGCCTTTTCTCTTTTCACTTGAACACTCTTCACTGGGGACATATTTGTCTCTGAATATGAGAATTTATGTTGAGGATATGGCTAGTTAGATTTGTTATATTTCTACTATATTTGACATCATATTTAAACAGCCTGAACACAGCGATGTCCATTTCTTTTTTTCAGTCCAAAATAATGCCAAGTATCACACTATTGTTTTGCATTTGGAACTATTTCAAATTCTGTTTCCATGACCATCCACTTGAACTCACTGGCATAAAATGAACTCAGTATTTTATTAGGTTTTTATGTATTTGTTATGAATCTTTGATCTTGCTGACTGCCTTTAATAAAGAAATGCCATCAAAAAGCAGTGTCTTTAAGTTAAAACAAAGAACCTAAGAATTACCATCAAAGATAACAGTGTCTTTAAAGATAAAATGAAGAATTTAAATATCACTTTGCAGTTTCTAGATTCTTTTTAGTCAACTGATAGAAAATAGGGTTCATAGAAGGTCATGAACTGTAAATACTTGTACTTTGTTATACAACAGTAAATTGAAGTTTGTGGCTTAAATTTTCTACAGTTGTTGCTGTTGCTTTATTTTTTTAAAAATTTCAAAGTTTTGATATTATTTTTCATATTGCATAAATATGAGCAAATTATCATTGTACATTAAAATTGTATAGCAATAATATCATGGCATAGGCATATCACAATGTATTGATATATTGTTGCACTCACAATAAAATACTCCTAAGATGAATATACATGATCTAGACTTGCACACATTTAAGATGTGAGATGCAGGTCTGTCAAACAATCATGTACAATAGGATTGAGTAAAAGTCGACCATGTGTTATGGCTTTGTCCACTCCCAGATAGTGTAACATTCCCACAGTGGCTAATATTTAATTGATCTGTGTCCATGCTGTTACTACATACAGTGGTGACAGCAACTCTGTAGTCACAAATCCTTGAATTGTTTCACTGCATCCACAGCAACATCAATGTCATTTTTGATAATGCAGCCAACTTACCAGAATCTCTGAATCCCCATATTCACTAGCCAAGGTCCCGAGGGTATTCTGTGGGTCATCTGGGGTAATCAAAAGTCTTATCGTCCCCTGACTGCTTTTTTCAGGGCCATCTCAGATGCTGTTTCAATGGACCCTAATGTACCTGCCTTTGCAACCACAGGAGTCACAACTGCAAACAATGCTTGAATTGCCATGATGAATGGTAATATTCCACCAGTGTAATGCATTTGTGCCACCTCAGACTTTGACAGCTTTAATGTTACTGTGGTGTTCTTTTGTTTGGTAGCATTAAGCTTGTGAAGTTACGTTTAGGTCAACCACACTGTGACCCAAATCAGATAACTTTCTCAGAGAAAGCCTCAGTGTGACCCCACAGTCATTTTGTATTTAGCTTTTGATTTTCACAAACAGTTTTTGGCCAAGGGCAAGCTTAACTTGATAAGACATTATTTTAGATTTTGCTGTTGAGAGTTAAAACAACTACAACAATTACGGGGGTTTTTCATGCAAGTTAATAACCCTCTTTTGTTCAGGCACCTCTTGGTAACTTTGTGTGTTGCACACACTGTTCTGACCAGAGCAGAGAGAATAACAGCAATGCATTTGTAACCACTGGTGGGGACAGCAGTAACATGTACATGAAAATGCATGTCAGCCATGCCATGGATTGTCTGTACAAGTTCTAATGAAACATAAATAAATCAGATACAAAGTCATGCTGGGAAATTTACTGACCGGTTTCAGTGTCTGCCAGCAGCATGTCCATGATTCCAAATTGCATCATTGCTGTCACCCTTTGGTATAATGTGACTGTGTGTTCATTCTAATGGTAAACTGATTTGTATGATTGGATCCATTCATAGATGGGCCAGCAGATTTTGCATAACAGCAGATACATCTTTGTCACTGTATCTGGTGAATCAGTAATCATCAAGGTAATGTCAGACTTGCTCAAACATGTTTCAGTTTCCTTTCCATGAGATAATGTGCAGTCCTGAACAGTGCCATGATACTGTTGTTGACAGGTCCAACCCAGAGTACTTAGCATCATGGGTTGGTACAAATTTTCCATCAACTACCAAGAAAGCCTCACATGGAAGAAAACACCAAGACGTATTATGCACTTGTCTGTTTGGTCAATTTGATTGGGTTCCTTAGCTGTGTGTGAATAATTTTTGCTTCAGTCTATCTTTATGGGCAGGTTCATGTCAAACATGAGATCCGTAGTTATTAAACTTTTGCCATTGTTCATACATTATTGGTTTCGTCAAATGTCCAGGTCCCATCCAAATCTGTAATCTGCTTCCCATTGCCATATTTGCAATCATTCAGCTGGCTATACATTGTTGAATGGCTTCATTGATGATTTTATTGATTGGTGCAGAAATTGTTGCTGTTGATGGAAGTGTAATCACCTTTGGTTCTACACAAGGCGCTTGAGTTACTAATCTTCATAGTTAACCACAAATTGATTAACCTGCTCACAATCCCAGATTTTTCAAACCAATCTGCAGCAACATCTGTGATGCTCTCAATAACTCGAATTGCTACTTGTTTAGCAATTAATGCAGCTCATGAAGACATGGCCATGAGTAATTTTGGCCTTCCTGTAAATAATACCTGGACAACAGGCCCAAGACATTTCCATAATATGTCATGTAAACAAATTTTCACCAGTTAACAACATGCATGGTATCACATGTCAAGCATGATTATCATTGTATTAAAAATGAGGTTGATCTTTAATGTACAGTTGTATTGTCAGGGTCTCCCCATGGAGATCTAATGTGTGTCCATCCTGTTTCACAAGGGTAAAATGTAGGAATTTGTAGTTGCAATTTATTTTAGAAATATTGTTCAAGTTTTTGCTTCTCCTTCAAATACATTCACTGATAACATTAACATTAGGACATAAGCCTGCAACCTCCTAAATCCAGCCCTTGTAAAAATATGAAAATTTGTCTTTTCTGTTTCATGTAGACAATGGGCAATAACTCTTGCCCATTAAATTCCCATGCCACCACCTGGTGTAACTATCTTTTAGCTTCGCTTCCTTACTCTCAACTTTGTATGAAAACCTCTGCATCAATCCAGTATATAATAGCCATCCACCCCCACCCCCAAATTTGGAGTTATTGTTTTAGGATTCATTCCTCTATATGTTGTATACATTATTTAAACATTTTTACTAATTTTGAGTTAATTTGTCACATTCTGTGGACTTTCTCTGTTTCCATGTGTACAGCATGCTGTCAGTGAATGCATGTTGTCACACATGATTAAGCAAGATATTGACTATTTTTCCTTCCTCTTTTAGTAATGGGTGTTTTATTAGTGACTTCTTAACATTTATTGTTAATTTACGCTATTTTTTTCTCTACTTGTTCGTTTCAAATTAGAACATCATCCATGTGTAAAAAATGCAAGAAATTTAAGTTAGTCTTGTCTAGTATGTACAAAATGTATGTCATCTCTTCCCTGTAGCATGCATGCAACGTGGTCAGAAGAAGTTTGCATTTTAGTTCTACACATGTCTTCACCTGAGTTTTATAAAATGGACAAAAGTATATTTCATGCCACTTCAGAATTGATTTGAAACATTGTCACCACATCTTCAGTGCTCGATTTGGTTTCATTGGTGATTTTCTGACTTAAGGAAAATTGGACACTGACCACATTCGGGAGGTGGTGGCCCGAATTGCTCAGCTTATGAGTGCAGCAGAGCAGCTCACCATTCTGTAGCAAATGTGCTGACTGCCTCTGCTGATCTCAACCTCATACAACATTTGTTGCTTAAACCACAACAGATGACCCTGTTTAGCTTGCCTTTAATCTTTGTGGGCAAAATTGAAGATGTTCAGAGGCAGGCAGCCCAGGAATTGCACCTCCAACTAGGTGTACAACCCACTCAAGTTTTTAGGACCAATCATCCCCCAGCACAGATTATTGGCAGGCCTGGGACACGGGATCTTTTCAGTCAAACATTCAGTTTAGATCCCAGTCTAAAGTAAGGTTTCTCCAAGCTCCCTAAAGCTTGACATTGACATGCCAACCCCACTATGCACAGACAATCTACCAGTAGGCACATGACTCTAAAGATACCAGTGTCACTGGATCCCCATATTTCCTCAGAATGAATGTGTGATCCAAGTGATTTCGGATGGGCTTTGGATTTCATTCACCCAACTTCTGCCTCTCTCCTCCTCTTCCCTTTTCACAGACTTAGCATCAGATCATCAGAAGGACAATTTTCTAGTGCAGGACATGTGGTCACTCATAGACAAAAGGGCAATGGAGATTGTGCAAAAATCACAATCTCCAGGGCTTTATTCCAGGTTTTCTTAACCAGAGGGCACACAGCAAGTTATTCCAATCATCAACCGGAGTTGCCTTTAAGAATACATTATGCCATCAACATTAAAGATGCAGATGGTCAGATCAGTATGTCTATCCATCAGAAGGGCCAAATATGGCATCATCTCAATTTGACAGAAACATATTTTCAAATTCCTCTCAACCCTGCATAACGTATATTTTTCAGTTTTGCTTACTGTAACATGGTTTATCAGTTTCAATTCCTACCATTAGGCCTTCTTGCAACTCTTCAAATTATTCAATGTGGAGGTGGACTTGTCCCACTCAGCTGTCTTTTTATGCTCCCTGTACAGATGATTTTGCTGGCCTAGTGGCACGCCTTTTTCAGGTCCCCTGTATCAGAAAGACATGATCCTGCATGAGGTACAATCATTCCTGTATCGGTGACACAACTTAGGTTAGCTCAGGACAGAAATTAATCTGGAGCAGCCCCACATGGAAATTAAAGTAAGTACTGATGCCAGTACATATGGTTGGGATGCCTACCTGTTGCTGGACTTTTCTGTGGTCAGTAGCACGTGGAAGCCAGGAAATCGGCTTGTCAGCATCAACCTTCTTGAAATGAAGGCTGTCATTAATGACTTTCAGTTTTGGATGGATTGACTGCAGGAAAAAACAGCCCTGATTGTCTCAGACAACTCTGTGATGTTGATCTGCCACTTCAAACAGCAGGGCGCCAAATCACTGATTTGGCAGTTCCTACATTGATGTGACTAGCTCCATATTAACAAACAAACCAGGCACATTCCTGGCTGACTCAATGTCCAGGCTGACACTGTATCCAGAAAGGGTCAGATCATTCATACAGAATGGTCTTTCCATTAATTAGTCTTTCTTTAGGTTTGCTCCTTTGGGTGTGTCAAATGATTGATCTTTTTTCAACAAGGTGGAATCACTAGTTTCCCACCTTTGTCTGTCCATTTCTGAACCCAGTGACTTGGGTTGAGGACTACCATTTCAATCAGTTATGAGGGATGGGTGGGCCTTTGCCTGCCCTCACAGTCCTGGTATCAAAATGATTCTAGAAGCTGCAGGATAAGACCTACAAGATGATACTGATAGCCCCTCTCAAATGGAACAAGTCCTGGGTGACTGATCTGCTCAATCTAGTGATATATCTGCCCCAGAAGATTCTAGCTAAGCCAAATCTTCTCAAAAATGTTTGCGGGTATTCCACCCCTGTCATCTTCTTCATGCTTGGCTCATGTCTGGACAACCTTGTGATAGAAAGAACTTAAACCTTCAGTTGTGGAGAGAATCTCATGAGCAATAATGCCCTCCACACTGAGAGGGAAAGTGGAAGGTTTTCAGGGACAGGTGTAGAGTCAGTAACATTGTCCCTTTGAGTGCCTCAGTCCCTCAACTTGCCAACTTTTTTCTCTGGCTTTACAAGGAGAAGAAGTTGTCCTCAGTTACCATCAAAGACTACCACTCCATGATATCAGACACATTGAAGCATCATGGTGGATGCTATATCAGTCAAAATAAAGATTTACCAGACCTTTTTGCCAATTTTGATCTGAATCGACCACAATCCTTCACCCTGTTTCCAGCAAGGAATCTATCCCAGCTTTTGACAAGCTCAGTTCAGCTCAATTTGAGTCTTTATCTCACACTTAGCTGAAGCTACTATCCTACAAAACAGGTTTCCTGATAGCATTTGTTTCTGCATGCAGGGTGAGCGAGTTATGTGTCCTTTCCATTGACCCAAACTATGTTCAGTTTAGATTGGATTTTTTGGTGGTCCTCTTGATGTAAACAGGCTTTGTAGCCAAAAATAGGGTATGGTCAGTCAGCAACCAGATTTGTTATATGTTCACTCTCATCCATAGACATGTTGAGACCAGCAGCCAGGCAAGATGCTGTTCATACCCACAAGCAGTATTGGAAGTGCACAAAGTCATATCATGACACAAGAAAGCAACTCTTTCTTCTGGTGAAAGCTGGGAAGCATGATATCATCCCTCAAACCCTATGTTTCTGGTTGAAGTGGATTATATGCTTGGCATATTCTGAGGTCTCAAAAGATCAGAGTTGCTTCTGAAGATTTCAGTTCATGAAATCAAAGCAATCTCTGTGAACCTTGCTTTCAAACATCTTGTTTCATTCCTCGATAGAAACTGTTTGCTGGCATGTAGAGTCAGCCTTCTCCAGTTTTTATTTCAGAGATTCAGCCTCACAGAGACAAACTTTGAATCTGGTGGATCAGGTGGTGGCAGCCAAAATGAACAACAGACCCAACTAAAAGTCAACACAACCTATTAACTTTGCTGAATTTGCCAGGAAAAATTATGTTGGCAAGAAGATTTCAGCAACAATCTTCATAACTGAATATATGAGACACGTATCACATAACCCTTGGCAGTGTTATCAGATTAGGTGAATTTGTTATTATTTTCTTGGGGAATCCAGCTGTTATTCCTTAGATGGATACCCAGGGTATAGGTCAGATACTCAGCATTCCGTCCTCCTATTGCCTATTCTCTTAATGTTAATGTGATTGGGGAATGTATTCGAATGAGAAAGCAAATTTTTAAGTAAATTTTGTTTCTCTAGGGATACTTAGCTGATCTCATTGCTTAAAAATGCTCCCAAACTCCCCACAATGCAAGCATCCTTGTTTGATTATCACTTAGCTTTAAAAAAAAGTTATTGGTCTATATTAGATAGAAAAGATGATATTATTTTCATTTTTGGTAGAGTTAGTAAACTTAAAACCTGAAATTAATGTGATCAGGTAAGTATTCACGTAGAACCATTAGTTCCTTAAAAATTGGGTATCTTCTCATTTTTACAAAATAATTTGTTTTGGAGTGTGAGAAAGCATCTTTTACAAGTATCCTATGTGTTTATGTTCCAGAGAACAGTATCTCACTGTTGCTGCACTGCCCAGTGCTGTTGGCCTGCAGCCAGCCCTCCAACAGAGAATTGATGGGGAAACACTTATTTATTTGGCGAAGAAGGAGGTCACTGCAGCAGGAATAATAATCAGCCAACATTTCATTTCACGTTGTTGATAATCATATGTTACTGCTGTGATTTCATTTAAATTTGTCTTTGTAATTCATTTAAATATTTAAGGTTGTTTATTACGTGCAGAGAAGCAGCTCTTTTATTAAATTGTCTTAGAGTTAAAATGGTTTTTTGTTTACATCGATTTATTTTTTCACACGATTGAAGCATAGACATGGCATAAGTGTCAGTGTTAATTTAGATTTTGTTCAAATTCTCTGACTCCATTGCAAGGTTGGCACTGGCTTAAAAAAAATTGTTGCCCAAAAAATCACCAACCTCAATATTTTGTTGTCAATTTTCAAAAAATGTGGCCATTTTCTAATACAGTACTATCTGTTTATCTCTACATCCTCGGGACCTAGGTAATATTGTTGACATAAGCTGATGTTTAGGTAAGTAAGGGGGGAGCTAAAAATAAAATGAAATTTACCATACAAGTGAAATTTTTAAGATGTGACCTGTCACACAGAGAAAAAAAAAAAACAATGGAAATTTTGATTAAATGAAGACAACTAGTCTGAAACACTTGTACTGTATTTGCCAGCCTATAAGTCAATGCGGAGTATAAGTTGAATCAGCAAATTTGGCAAATTTTTCATCCTTCATCCATATATAAGTTGATGCTGAGTATAAGACAAGGCCAGATCAACACCTTGGATTGTGTTTTTCACTTTGTTCCACACAGCATCGTGAATTTTATCCTATCTTTAACTCAGTAATCTTTCTAGTCAGGATCATTAAATGTAACTAAGAGTACATAATTTGTTCACACAAAGTATTTTAAATGTATCATGTACTTTTAGCTATATATGACACTGACCCAAAAATTTATTGAGTTTACAGATAGGATAAAACTTGCGATGCTGTGTGGAATAAAAATTATAATAACTTCCGGTTTCATAAATATTAAAATTATCACTGTATGCTCTTTCAGATTACCAGCAATAGGGAAATTGCATCATTAATACTAAAATGCTTTTTCCATTGTTTTTTTTGGGGGGGGAGAGAAGGATGCATATGTATTCCATTGCATTTTTATTCTCGCACCTCATGATCAAAATAAAATATGGTCCAACATATGAGAGAGAGAGAGTTCAGTTCATCATGTTTTTTTTTTTTTACCTTATTGCCCCCATGTTGCTGAAGCTTGTGTCAAAGAGAGAAAAATTAATAAATGAAACAGTAAATGTAAGCTTTGAAAATACATACCATACTCCTTCAGGGTTTAAATATTCACAATAGTTATATCCATATAGTCTCCATTAGGTTAAATCCCAAGAATGACCATTTTGCATGTTGTATAATTTTCTTTGCAAGTATAACGACCTCTCCATTCCCAACAAATAAGATTTTGTTTAAAGTGCATGTACTCTTCCTGTACTTAGGCGGCAATTAGTTTTTGATCTTTGCTCATGCTAGATGTACTTTAAATTGCTGTCAGTTCTGCCGGCAAGTTAAAAAATGTCACTGGCTGAGAAATTTACACTAGTAACCACCTGGCATTTACTTTCATTATATGGTACCGTATTCATAATATCCATGGGTAGCCTCATTTCCTTATTGGTAGCCTCACTAATCTGATCTGGTCTGCTGAATCTTGACCGCAGATGGAATGACTGAATACAGCCATAACATATTTAATTAGCATATAAATACCACTACAAAGCCATGTGATTCTTGTAATAATGGAAATGGCAACAAAAACTAGAAAGAATTGCTTACTTAGTGGTATTAATTGATAATGGAATATGGTACTGCACTTGTACACTAGTAAGATCAGTCATCAGGTAAGTGAACAATACAGATTTACAATCCTGAAGACATCAGTCTCTCTCTCTCTTTCTCTCTCTCTCTCTCTCTCTCTCTCTCTCTCTCTCTCTCTCTCTCTCTCAATGGGGTATACATTTCATTTGATCATTAGGTGCAAGAAGCAAATTGTGATGGAATATGTCTTTGTCATGGTTATTCATCTTCTAACTTGTAAATTCTAAAGCACATATATGTAATCAAATTTAAACAGTGTATATTACAAACAACGTACATTACTGGTGCATGCTGCTTTAGCACAATCACATGATTCACATCTTATCTATATTAATTTTTAATACTGACGATCATGTAATTGTTTAAAATACTCAATGTGGGATCCTATATTTTTTCATACACGATCTCTTCCCCAAAATGAAATATTTTTACAGATTATTTTTCGTACTCTTGGAGAATTATTTTTGATACAAAAAATACGATAAAGCTATTCAGATGACATAATCCAAATACAAGTCGATTCAGAGTATAAGATGAAGATAAGATTTTTTGGTCACAAAGTATCATCTTATAGGTCGGCAAATACAGTATATTGACAACTTACATTTGTGTAGTACACTCCACAATACGTTAAATAATGTACATGTGTATGAAAAATCCATGAATTTGAGTCTTATAGATCATATGTTAGAAAATTGATGTATCAGTCAAATCCCGTTAGTAAACTAGTAAACACAACTAACACGTGTGTGTATATATATATTAGTATTAGTCTCATTTGATCCATATCCTATTATCAACAAACACATTTCACTCGGATATTTATTATCCTAGTAGCAGGTGGCTGTATAGCTGTTTGTATTTTATATGTACATGTACTTAAATTGGCCTAGATTTTCATCAGCAACAGACAAGTGCCATCATGCCGAGGCTGCCAAGGGGATGAGGAAATTGGAAATGAAAATTGGGAAGTGAAAATGTGAACAAATTAAAAAGTTTAACAAACATTCTTGCAAGATGTCCCACCTTCGTTTAACTTGATGGCCAGATATCTATTTTGTTTCAAAATATTGGAAATTTAATTTGGGTTTTACTTCGCCAATGGAAGCTATTGTAAGCATGAACTTTTTTGTTGCAAACAGGAAACTTTCATGGCACAATAAATATGTTCCAATCACTATCAAAAATGAAACAATGCTTTTATTTAAGTTTGTTGCCGACTTTCTTTCACCAAAGGTCTTTGGCTGCTTTAATGAAGGTGCATGTGTTATTGAAGGCGCCACTAAAGGCCCTGTTTGAAGGACCAAACAAATGCCTGTTTGTTATTGCTGCGGCAACATCAAATAATTGTAGAACATTGACTGAGACATTTTTTTTTTTCATTTGCTTAGTATATATACAGAACAGTCGGTGATTTAAAGGTAATCAGTTTTCTTTGAAGTTTCAGCAAAATTGTTTGGGGTTTTTTATGTACATTTTTCACAAAAATACTGCCATCGTCTGGTCAATTGTAGTCATTCCTGTTCCTGCCTTCAGAGGTGTTCGATTGTAGCTAGTAAGGTAGCATGACTATTTGTTATATTACAGCATACAGTACTAAGGCTAGACATCAGCATAAGCGGATTATGATATAACAGTGCACTGTTAGGGTGGATTGTCATGAACAAAGGATTTTTTATGCAACAATAGATTCCAATGCATTTTATATCCAAGTTTGTGGCTTCCTGTCATGGTGCCTTTGAATTTCTCCACTCCAAACCCAAGACTGAATATATAGTTTTTAACAGCCAAAATTTTTGTCGTCAAAATAATCGCCAGATGGTATATTTTGTTGCCAGTAAGGTAAAAAAAATAACAATTTGCAACACTGGTGAAACCAATCGCTATCCCTGCATGATTATATGTAAAGTCATGAAACTTGGTGTATTCATCATGACTGGTACTCATAGGTGTCAACTTGTATGGTTTACCTGTAATTTACGGGGTTTTTTTCCTTTTTCATCCGTGTACGGCTGTACAACCGTTTTGTACGTTTTTTTGGTACAAAATTTAAATTTTTGTTTTTTAAATTTTTGTTTTTTTTTTGTTTTGTGTGCATCTGGGACTCTGGGCATAATTTGTTTTAGAACGAGAATTCAGCGAGATCAGGGTGGCCCGAAACAACCAATCAAATCATAATCAAAACCACACTTTTCATTAGATAATGAAACGAATTTCATTCATGGTTCAACTCCTGTGTGTGAAGATCTTGTCATTTATCGCTCTGAAATTTGATGCTTACTCGGATTTCTAATACTGACTAACTACCTGTGTAGTAAGTATGTTTTCTTATTTTATACATTATTATTTTATTATTTATACTTATTACTATCAAATACATAAAGTTTACATCAATTTTCATACTTTGCTTAGTGTGGCAGTCACGTTGGTGTAACTGCAGGAGTCTGACATTTTATCAATAAAGTACAACGAAATTTCTGACAACATGAAATCACCTTATCGATATTATAAATGAACACCAATAAGGTGATTTCATGTTGTCAGAAATTTCATCGTACTTTATTGATAAAATGTCAGACTCCTGTGGTGTAACTGTAATTCATCCCACTTTTCTGTGTGGAGATAAAGTTGATTTATTAAAATTTTTAACAATATACTAATTAAAAATAGCCTGCTGACTTTAGCACCAGCATTTTATCGTGCTGTCATAGTTTTGAATTAAGTTTGTCAGATACGTAATGCAAACAGGAAGATGCATTGCCATAATGACAGAAGTAGTACAGATACTGAATGATGTCATTCTCATGGTTCGAAAATATGTAACACTGTCAATTTATATCAAGTTTGTGACCAAAATCGGCACACCGTATAGCAAATTCATAATTTTTCAAACACCAGATACACTTTTTTAATAGAAACGATCAACAGCTTACGAGGTATAAACTTCTGAACTGCTACTTTGTCAATTTTTTTTATTTCTAGATTTCTAAGTGTGGATAGCTCCTGGTGTAATATCTTGGGGTTTATGGCGAAAAATATAAATTCACAACACATTTGTATTCAGGAGATCTTCCTGTATGACATGTCAAATCAGAATTTTTAAATTTTGTTTTTCTTTCATCTAGTTGAAATATTCCATCCATCAAATGGCTGAGCCTAACTCAAAGAAACGCAAGCTTGAAGACGTTGACGGAGGTCATAGCAAGTTTCAGACTGATTGGATTAAAATCTTCCCTGGCATTGTAGATATATCCAAGTTAGGATCTTCCCATGATTTTTGTAAAATATGCAGTAAAGACATTAACGTGGTGGCGTCAGGCATATATGATCTGGAGGAACACTTCAGGACAAAACGGCATGAAAGAAATTTTGAAATGAGGAAGGGAGCATCCATCAAAAGCTTCTTTGCTCAGCCAAAGCAGGAAGATGATAATGTTATAAGTAAAAAGAATGAAATAAAGTTTCAGAAATGTAAATAATTATGTAAATATGTGTAAAAATTCTTTGTGTATAGCATTTGTTGTTTTAAAACTGTTGATCTTATATAATGTATGAATACATTTTTTCATATAAGGTTTTTTTGGTCTTTGTGAGGTTTTTATTGGTCTGGCGTACAGGTTTTCATCTCAAGGGGTTGACACCTATGGGTACTGTTCCTCACAGGCAAAAGGAGGCTACTTTTCACACTGCATAGACTACTTTTCACACTGTATGGACTACATTCAGGTTTTGCATTTAGCTCAGATTTTCTGCCACTTTTGCATATGGTCATGAAACATAATGTAAAAATGGGTTCGTGTCCAAAAATGCACAAGTCCAAATATTTAAATGAGTCCCTCCAAGGGACTAGATGCTTTATAGGTCACAAAGAATTTAAAGGAAACCAAGACTATTTCTTATGATTAACCCTTTACCTCATAGAGTGTATGGCTTTTTAGCCCTTCGATATACATGTAGCAAAGTTACCCAGTGCAGTGTGCTATAAATAGAACATCTGTTATCTATTTGACTGCATATGCATAGGCCTGCCTGTTAACTGTTAAGCAGTGTAGTGTATGTTATGTTTAACAGCAATTTTAACCATTGTACATTTTTGGTACACGTATATTTATGTGTGCAAAGGTTTAAGAGTAAAATCCGATCGTTATAGCTGTATAATTATTTTTCACGGAAGAATTTTTTGTCTGCTTTAAAATCTTGAGAGAACTTGTTCACCATCAAGTCAGTTAAGCCGCGTGACTGACTAGCTGCCATTTCTCATACTCGAAATTTACAAGTTCTTTGTCTGCGTCTACATCACTAAATCATCTGAATTTGATAATTTATAAAAACTAATTGCTGCCTGCATCAATTTCAGAACCTTTACCTAAGTTATTGAAGCTTTCATAGTTGTGATTCTAATCACGAAAACTCGAGTAAGTACTCAACGAAATCCGCAACCTCCATTTTGAAGCATGGAGAATACAACCCAGTTACTTTAAATAGCAGATTTCAACCAGAGCATAAACAGCAACCACATGATCTGACATAATGGTCATTCACACCAATGAATGTAGTATCTAATAGGGGGTTTTCCCTGAAGGTAGCACTGCAAAAACCTGCTCAAAATGGCTGATGTTTACAGCAGGCGTCAAAAGGCGCCTCCATGAGAATGGTGTAGAGGCGTCAAAAGGCGTTTATATGCAAATTGGGTAGAGGTGTCCAAAGGCGCTTCCATGAGAATGGAGTAGAGGCATCCAAAGGTGCTTGCATGAGGTACAGGGTTAACTACCAGGTGTTGAAACCATCTCTGATATTCTGGATAAATAACAAGATTTTCTGGATGACCCCTGAGGTTGGCCATATTGGATGCAAGATCAGCACCATTTTCATTTAAGACTGGCAAGACATCATATGAAGGTTTCTAGTGAAAACCCTGGCTAGATATTACCATCCAGAGTAGAGATGACAAGATTTTCACGATGGCCGTAGTAGTGGCCATATTGGATGTAAAATCTGCAGTATTCTCATTTAGAACCAAGTTGATATCATAAAATGTCTTTTGGTGAAAATCCCTTTTTGATATGACCATCCAAGGGTGCAGATAACAAGATACTGCATTTTCATCTTGGACCGAACTAGGCCTTAGGATGAATGTGTCTTAAGTTTCATGGCAATCTTTCAGATAGTTTGTGAGCAGCCATAACAAATGTGTGCTGAAGGATATATGGATGATGGACAACAAGCCTTCCCATAAAGTTCTATGACTAGTTAAACAAAAAAATGCGTAGAAAACTTTATAGATTGTAATAGCATGAAAATCAAAATTGGTCATCTACATTTTACATGCATAAATGTGTTAGCTAAATTTCATTTGTAAACACGAAGTGCTTTTTAGTACAATCTTTGCCGAAAAACTTTTCTGAACACAGAGATAGAAGTAGGATATTTTATGGAGGGCCAGGATCAAACCATGATACCCAGCTCTGCAAGCCATGGGGAAATATAAATTTACAATAACATATAAATATGCAGAAAGGAGACAACTTTATCAAACACAGGTGTCTTTGATATATAACATTCTCATATATAACCCAACTATAGTATTATTTTGAATGAACCCACTACACACATGTGGCAGAACAGAGATCAGCTTAGGACAGATCAGAAGATTTGCAAAGGAAAAGGTTCAATAATTGCCGATTTTGGCCACCAATCAGATTCCCATACTTTCAGGGATATGTCACCCCACAGTGGATTGTGCACTTCCTTTCCTGTCTGCATTCCAGAGTGCATGGTGCAGTTGAGCCCCACTGAATGTAAAAGAGTGACCAGATTGTCAGTACCCCAGGTCTTAGCCTTGTACATCACTTGTTACATCTGACATAAATAGTTCTACTGCAGTTTCATCAGTACTCTGTTCCATTTTAATTTGGGTTGCAGATGCCATAGACAGGAGAGGGATATGTAAATCAGGAAAAAGTAGTAAATAAATGAAAGGGGAGGTTATGTTACGACCAAAAAGTAGTTCAATGAGTGAAAAAATATACCGGTAAACAAATTCACTATAGCAAATTATCAAAATTATTTCTGTTAGAAAAGCCATGCATAAAATAAACAGATAAATAAAGATACATAATAAGTTTTTCCATTTTAATTTTGGTTGCAAATGTCATAGACAAGACAGTGACATGTAGATAAGGAAAAAGTAGTAGAACATGAAAGGGGAGGTAAGTATGTTCTTATCAAAAACATAGTTCCATCAGTAAACAAATATAAATGACAAGAATTATCAGAATTATTTCTAATGGTAAATTCACTAATTTATTGCAAAGCATAAAATAAATGTATTTAATTCTTGTATAATATTAATAAAGAAAATCTACTTTCAAAAAGCCCATGGTTTTTTTTCCTCTGCCTATTTTCGTGGATTGTAGACAATATGGCTAACACACCCATATGAAGCTGACTGCCAAAAAAGAGACAAAAAATGGCAGGAGAAAATCTATTGGCAATAAACACTTGTTTTGTATAGGCCAGTGAAGTTAACTCTGGTTCTGATACCTAATAATTGCACAATGAACAGTTCCGTATTTTGCATCGTCATTGTATGGAACACAAAGTGTCTTGGCTGCGCACCACACAATTTTAATAGCGCTTTGCACGAGTCAAATATATCATGGACAATGCAAACATCTAACACATTCCATTAAGTAAATTCACAAATGTTAACAGACAAGCCATTCACCGATTTGACTTTGTCCAGAATTGAGTTCATTTCTGTTTGACCCAAATTGATATTTTTAATTTTATTCTGTGTAAAGAACTAATACATAGCTAAATTATTCTCTGTGTTTATGGGATTAAAATCAGTATTATTATTAATAGAAGTAAATATATTTGGGTCTAGGTCTAGGTTTTGGAATTTCCTAAGTGAATATTACATAATCCAAGTTATGGTTTGTATTTTGTTAACATCAAGATCATTCTAGACGGTAATTTTCCATTAGAATTGGGTTTTTATTTTATAGAAAATGCTACTTGTGACCAGAGGTCAAGTAGAGAACTATATACTTGTAACAGAGGATTTTTTCAGTTGTGCTTTAAGACCTTGCACTTTTAAGTAGTATTATATGTTGTGTCCAGTATTTCATATTTGGACTGGAAAATTAATTTTTTCAAATTATTGAATTCAAGTGAAATATAAAGGTGCTTAGATAAAATTCTTGGATAGAGACATTCACTGGAATTTACAGTGAATTCAGATCTGGAATTATATTACTGTGATTCAACAAAAGACTGTTGGCACTTCAACACTCTACAAGCTACCACAGACACATCAGCACCTTCAGTTTATGGATTTATTCTGGACTTCTACTAAATTGTATTCAGGACTTTAAATTACTAGAACTTGTGTCAATTCTTGGATTATTCTGGGATTTAATTTGCAATTCTGTTCTCATTTTCACTTTGTAATCTAGGGAAATAAATTATTTGCCGAGTTTTACAAAGCTTGTTGCCTTTCTTTCGTTTCTGTTATTTATTACAAGAGCATAAACTCATAACATTGCATAAATATTATATGATGAATTCATGTAAGAGAATGCTAAGGCAGTGGTCTTGGCTGAAGAAAACAAATAGCATTTTGCTTCAACTCCATTTATCACATTTGTGATGACATAAAGTTAAATAAAGTTATGAAGAAAACAAAAAACTTGTGATAATGACCACTTGACAATACTACATGTATATAGAGATCCTGCAAATAGCCGATTTAAAGGTCAAGGTATGATAAGGACCAATTTTGGCTCCCAATCAGATTCCAATGAAACTCAAATAAATAAAAGAGGTCCCCCTCTCAACCTATGGTCTGTATTTAGTTTTTATCCAGGATCACTGTTAATAAAGAAAATGTGCTATTAAAAAGCTGATGTTTTCTCTTCTCTCATGGAACCTATTTTTGTGGATTTTAGAGAGTATGGCTAACACGCCCCTATCAAGCTGACAGCAGAAAGTGAGATACACCTAAACTTATGTATTTGCACACAATATGCTTAATAGACAGTAAAAGTATATAGAAATTTGTCTTTTTGTTTTGAAACTTTGTCTGAATTATATAGTGTTTGTGTTAAGATCAGTTGATTACCTCCATCACCTATTTTCATTTTTTCTTGAAAAAAATTATGCAATGTTTATGTTTAACAATTGCTAAGCATATCAATGATCACAAAATTTTGATACTTTTTAAAATAATTTTTATGAGAGCACATTATCTGTAAGGCATACAGATTTGTTACAGATCGAGGATTTCAATTTTGATAAATATGAAGACGATGAGCGGCCAGGCACCAGTTTCTTATTTTATATCATATGGATACCCAGAATGAAGGAAACGAAAATAAAAATGGGACAGAAGATTCTTACAAATGTATTTGTTCCAGTGTGCACCCACCACCCCCATCCTACCATTATTACATCAGCACCATTAATGTCACTTAATCAATTAGAAGTTGTCAAAAAATCTGGCTCAAAAATACTTGGAATACAAATATTCTTACTCTGATTTATAGAAGCAAATAGAACCTATTATATCTATTGTATTAGTTTAAAAAAATTCTTAAGGTAAAAGAAAGAAATATATACAGGCTTGAAAGAAAATACCAATACCCCCCCCCCCCATTAAAACAAAATCAAGCCTTGAATACATCAACTGATCAGTGTTCAGAATCTGCATACTTTTTAGGATATATATAATTTAGACCAGATTTTATGCTGGCAATCAGTCTGTTAATCATTTAATCTGAAATAATGCATCATACTATGGTTGATAATGTTACCCCCGTACTGAAAAGATTTCAGTTCGCGTGTGTGCACACTCACACATGTACATATGCAACACGTATTTACAAAATGAAGTTGAAAAATAAAAACAAAAAATGTGTATAATACATTACAAATGCAGCAACTGAACACTGGCAAGGTACTAAAGAAATACTTAAAAAGGACCATCACCACCGCCACAGTTTCTACATTCACATAGCTTCTCTATCTCATCATGGAAAGACTTGGTCAAATATCAGTGGAAAAATATATGTAACAAATAGAGCAGTTACTGCATTATGACCTAAAATTGATGCGCACAAGTCTTATGCAACAATTACCCATGCCCACTAAGGTTTGTGTAGCCATATATTTTTAGCATTTAAATGTAGACCTTATGAAAATTGCCAAACATAATCTTAAATTCAATTTACACGACACATGCCACCCCTTTTGGACTTAAGGACCCACAATTTCATTTTTTGATGAGGGGGCAGTTGCTCAGATCACAGAGCATCGGACTTGTAATCTAAGGGTCATGGGTGCAATACCATCCCAAGCCACTGCCCAGGCTGGCTGTCTTGGTGCATCTTTGGAAAAAGCTTACACTTCCTTTTTACATCAATGTCTACAAAGTGCTGTTAAAACCTCACCCACCCAATCACTGTTTGAAAACATTAATGTTTAAGAAACCAGTTGAAATTGCTGTATTTTAAAGAAAAAATATTTTTCAGAGTTGTTTTTATACTTTTATTTTAAAAAACATTTGTGGTTTATTTATTTTTAACATAGCTTTTTTAGTCCTATCGCTATGAAGTCTGCAATGTGGCAGTGTATAGTGATGTCTAGCACTGGGACATCATGCCACAGACATGTAGCATCATGGCCAGGGTTGGAACCTGTGACCTCCCACCTGTGACACTAACCACTTAGGCCACAGTTTGAGTTATTCATCAGAAACATCTAACAAAAGGAAAGTAAGACAAATAAAGAAATGTGCAAACAGACTAAACATGAAGGCAAAATAAGCTGAAACTTTATATTTAAAAGAGAAGCAAAAGAAACAAAATGAATAAAGAAAAAAGGCTGCAAGTGGGCTCGAACAGCAACTGTTTGCTATATTAAATACTAAAATCAAAATCATTTTACCTTTACACCACCAATGTCTATACACAAAGCACTGACAGTTTTACTATCTGTATAAAGAATGAAGTGACCTGCTGAGGTTCCTTAGTGTAATAGATATCCATAGCTTTCATTATCTGCCTTTTGTTTTGTTTCTTTATTTTAAAAAAAACCCCAAGAGATTTCATGTACTGAAAGTTATCAAATTGCAAAATAATCTTTTACTTAAATAAAGTTTATTTTTGAAAATTGCTACACCCACTAGTTTGTTAAATGTGCTTTAGCCTACCCAGTAGGTGTATTTTAAATCCCATCTATAGACGATAATTAAAAGTTAGCAACCAAAATAATTAATGAAATTGAAATAAATGAACAATGATACTAATAAATATTGCACTTTATAGCTGGAGTCAGTGCCGATTTCATGACTTTTATGTATGGGTGTGATTCACATTATTCATATTCTGATCTGTTTGAGGGTCAATATAACATTTTTTGAAACCATACACATTTAGAATATAAATAATTACTGCAACTTTATATGATCAGGTAATGAAAAACTATGTGAACCTATTTCTTGCTATCATTCCATTTTAACGGACCATTTTAGTCAAAATAGCATAACTGGCTGCTTATTTGTTTTATTGCTGTGAACATCATAACTCACTTTGTATCTATACTCTATATTTTGCTGCACTCATCCAAATATTCCGACTATGATTTGCGCTAAAGAATTACCTCAAAATGCAACCAGAAACAGAAAGAAAAAGCACAATGTCCCAAACAAATAGCAACAACATTTGAATGTAAATTTTGTTTAAAGAAACAAAATGGCATTTTATTTACTGTGAAGTGATACCCCAAAACTGTACGGTGACAAAATTTGCAGATGGTCTAAGCTACGCAGTTGCCTTCGTTTTTCTGCTCATTAGTGATGAGTGGAAATTAAAATGTATAAAATCTGGATACATGTTAAATGGTTACAAAAAGTATCTTGTGTCAAAAAATCAAACTCGTTCTTGAATGCGCCGTTTCAAAAAGATGGAAATGGGTAAAATTTTACTTTTTGATCAAACACAGACCTATTTAAAAACAGTTAATTTCACACATTTTCATTACATCATGTGTACATATGTTGCAGTTGATACACAGTGGATGTGGCAAACCATAAAACTTACAAACACATTACTGCTAATATGGGGCAAATTTGGCCTGTCCTTCGTTAAAAGTTTTGACTTCAAATCAGGACTTTCATCTACCAAGTTTTTAGCATGCAAATGGACAAAACTACTGAACTTTTGTCTATACTAAAATATGCCAGTCATCATGTCAGTCCTTCACAGTAACTTGTTGCCTTGTATATTGTATTTCTTCTATGCAGCAAAAGTAATTTAGCCAATCTGGATTATATTTGTGGCAGTTCTCATTGTTGATCTCACCACTTAGGAGTTGATGTATTATTACTGAATCCAAGTTTCTCTGGAGTTGGCCTGAATTTTCCTCAGCATAGAAAATGTTCTCTGCAGGTCTGCACTGGTATGTGGCAGTGTTAGTACAACTCCACCAAGTCAACCAAGAAGTTGAAGTGTTTCCTTCCTAGAGGGGAATCCAGGTAGCAAATTTACATGCAACAACTTATAAGATTTGTTCTATCTGGATCAACTGGGAAGTTCTTTTCCAAACTGAAGTAACTACAGGAATGGCAGAATGCACAATCATGTTCCTTTTGAATTTGATTCCAACCAATGAAATTCCTATTTCCATCCATTAAAGAATTTGAGTGAGATGTTGGTTTTTAGTTTTTCATGTTTTAGCACTGGAAGATAGCACATGCTTACTAGATATCTTGACAAACTTTAAATACCAACTCAAACGGACCTGTTTTAAGCCACTTGAGCTCTTTAGTAATGAATAATCCTACCATAATCTACTGATGTCTTTAATCCTTTCCAGATTACTCTTCTTCACACACATAAATGCAATGAAACAACACAGGCATGCAAATGACATCAGTGTGATGTAGCCAACAGATATTCTCTTTTCATGAAGACATTCACTAGTTCACAGTCTCATCTAACACTTTAGCATGCTCTGGATATCATTAATTTTGACTGACATTCTGTCATGTAGACAACTGTGGTTGTGTGCAATACCACCTTTCAAGAACAATTTAAATTTAAGGTATTTAATGTATAACCTTCATACCTCTAAGCCTCCTCCCCCACCCCTATATAGCAACAGTCTATTTTTAGATGCCTGTCTTGGACCAATCATATTGTTTTGAGAAAAAGATCATGATTTAAGACAAGGGACCATTCTAACTTTCTAAACACAGCATTCTGTGTAAAACATGCAAATTAGTTTGACAGTGGTACAGTTGCCAATTGAGAAATAAGTTGTTACAAAACAGCCAGATTTTTGTATCATAATTTTAATAGTGTTTTTGAATGGTTTGGATTCTGATAATTATTCATGATTATTTAAAAAGACATTAATTTTTATCATACTGATTCTATAACTGTATGTAATGTTTAAGTGAAAACACTAAAATTAGTTATGTTTGACATGTAATTACCACAGAGCTCGGTTTTTGACTCCCTTAATAATCTGCTTGATCATTTTCTCTCATAAGGCCACATTTCTGCTGCTACTATTATTTATTTACAACAAGTATGCATACCATACAAAATTTCAGTGATAAAAGATAATGTGACTAAAAAGTGAGAAAACATTTTTTTGTGTCTTCAACAGCATAGTATTCACTAGTCATAAACAAGGTAGTATTCACTAGTCCTAAAAAAACTAATATTTACTGTCATAGAAAGGGTAGTATTCACTAGTCATAAACATTAATATTCAGTATACATAAACAGTGGTGTTTACTTGACATAAACAGAGTAGTAATCACTAGTCCCAGACAAGGTAGTATTCAGTAGTCATAAATGAAGTAGTATTCAATAGACATAGTGTTCACATGTAATAAAAAGAGTGTACTAACTAGCTATAAACAGGGTTGTATTCACTAGACAGTGTGGTGTTCACTTGTCATAAAAAGAGTAGTATTCACTAGTTTTAAGGCTGTATTTAATAGTCATAAACTGAATAGTGCTTACCGGTCATAAATAGAATAATATTCACCAGACACAAGCAGAATAGTGTTCATTTGTCATAAACAGGGTAGCAGTCACTAGCCATAAACTGGGTTGTATTCAGAAGTCATAAACAGATGGATTCATTAGTCATGAATGCATATTCTATTAAGAGAAATTGGTAACAAATACTGGATTATTCAATTTTATCCTTGTGAAAAGCAACAATTTTTATATACTATACTTAAGGGTCAAACAATCAAATAAACAAAATCCTAAATAAATAAATTCAGTAAGATGCTGTGCATATGGCTTTGACAGACTCTGTTCCATTACATAAAGCAAATCCCTATTAAATAATGGGAAATGGAACACATCCACTGCATGTCCATGTAATGATAATCAAATGGGTATGATACTCGTCAAAACATGAGCATCAATTCGTCTTGTCCAATAATGTATGCAGCTGGGTAAAATTTGACTCTCACATTTATTGGGAATGCAGCAGAAATACAAAAAACTCAGAAATTTATGAGAAAAAAAAAATTACAGCAGGTAAATTTGCTCCTCAACCTGATTTTCCACCTGACTACATTTCCTTTCCCCATGGGTCATTACATGTAGTATGATTTCTATAGTACTAAAAAAGTGTGCCAACCTGTAACAATTTTATGTGATGTGATTTCAGCTTTCCGGTAGACTTTAATCTGACACCTATGAACATGCTTAAAAAGTGCATCACCATTTGTATAATGTCTTTATGACAGTGATTCAATGGGTTTATATATCTAATAACAGGTTTCTCTACTAATGCATCTCTTTAATGTTGATACAGCTCTGAGATATATATGGATATACAAAGATTAATAACAAAGTTATTATTATTAAAATAAGAAAATAATTTTGGACAATATACCTGAAAGTTCTGAGCATTTGTATACATACCACCTATATGATGGGACACTTAGAAATAAATGTTTAAACAGTTTTCAATAGATGCGTACCCTCAGGTTTTGACGTGTGGAATTTAAATATGACCAATTTTTGATGCACAGAAATTTCAACATGTGCATCTTTTTGACACGCGTAGATTTGGGCAGGAGCATCAATCTTAATTACCCTTGATTCACCTCCAGCTTAGTTACTTACCAAGAATATGCTGTCCATAACAAATTTACTGTAGAAGGCACTGACTGACATCTTCTTGAGAACAGTTTACACCTTGACTGCCAATAACATTGCACCAATGGAAGATATATATGAATTGAGCAAAGCTAATTGTTCACTGATATCAGGTCAGGCTTAGGTGCAACTGAATTGGGTTGGATTGTTTTGAGATTACGTTTGAAGTTTATGATAGAGGAAGAGGAAACAATTGACATAAATGGACTGCCTTTTTTTTTTTTTTTTTAGCTTTGGTATGTTTGGACATCAAATTATAAACAGCTGGTCAGAAATGCAGCATATTATGGCAGCTCGCAAAGCCAGTTGTCAAAGTAAGTGGACTAAGTTTACAACTTCAATTATTTTATTGGCAATTTGCTTCACTTGGCGGGATGTTTAAAAATTCAGAATCATTTATGACTTCAATGGATTCATTTCTGATAAAATACTGGCATTTGTTTGTGCTTTAAATTAAAATCAGTTAAAATGAGAAGATATGGTTTCTTGCAAAGCCAGTTTTCAGCAAGGGAATTTTTGTTTTATTGGCGATTAATTTGCTTCAATTGGCAAAACATGTAAAACCTATAACATCTTAATTAATGGATCATTAAGAAAAAAACTGAATGGAAATAACACTCGGTGAATACATCTGAACTTTAAAATCACAATGGCGCAAAGAAGTGTCTATTCTTTTGTCTCAATCTCAGAAATGACCTAACAGTGATGAATTTTCTGAACCTCAGACTCCAAAGAAACAGAAAGATAGTGTCAGCTCTGAGGAGAAGAAGACTCAATCTCCAAAATTTGTTAGAAAATTTAAGGATGAGTGGGAAAGTGAACTGACAATTCTGTGATGTACATGATATTTGAATAATAATATAACCTTCATAGTTGTATGGGTTTATTCTTGCATATAAAATGATTTGAATAGTTGATAACAGAATATGTTGAGAAGTTGAAAATGTAATAAAGTATAAAACAATCCTGTCTGTTTCATATATAAAATATACACACAGTAACACATAGAGAAACACTTTTACAAAAATGAGATTGTATTACCTTACAAAATACTGTACAAGTATTTCTCATTATTGAGCACAAGACAAGAAATCTTAATCATTTATTTCCACCAATAATGAGGAATCACGGCTACGGGCTCATAATTGTCCAAAAGAACTGAATCTCGAGATTTCAGTTTTGACTCTTGCGAATTTCATTTTGACTCTTTAGATTTTGGGGTCAAGGGTCAACTGACTCTTCAGTTTGGAAATCTATTGAGAACCCTGTTTAAATATCTGAGCACTAACGGGGAATTTTAAAAAATTGGGTATTTTACTCCCCAGTTTCAAATTAACTCCAATTTTTTAAAAATTCAATGGGGTATTTTGTGCACATTGCAACAGTAAACACAAAAACGTATTACAGCAGACTGTCTTAATCATCAAGCTGTTAATTAATACTAATGATAAGACTGCTTCAAACAACAAAAACAAATTCAGGGTGAATTCAATTACAGGTCTCTGAAGACAATTGTTTTCACAGTGATCAAGTACTATCACGCATGGAACATCCATGTCCCCAACTGTAAAGTTATATTCACTTAATGTACTGAAGACAATTGTTTTCACAGTGATCAAGTACTATCACGCATGGAACATCCATGTCCCCAACTGTAAAGTTATATTCACTGAATGTACTGAAGACAACTGTTTTCACAGTGATCAAGTACTATCACGCATGGAACATCCATGTCCCCAATTGTAAAGTTATATTCCATGTCCCCACTGAATGTACTGAAGACAATTGTTTTCACAGTGATCAAGTACTATCATGCATGGAACATCCATGTTCCCAATTGTAAAGTTATATTCACTGAATCTACTGAAGACAACTGTTTTCACAGTGATCAAGTACTATCACGCATGGAACATCCATGTCCTCAATTGTAAAGTTATATTCACTGAATCTACTGAAGACAATTGTTTTCACAGTGATCAAGTACTATCACGCATGGAACATCCATGTCCCCAATTGTAAAGTTATATTCACTGAATCTACTGAAGACAATTGTTTTCACAGTGATCAAGTACTATCATGCATGGAACATCCATGTCCCCAACTGTAAAGTTATATTCACTGAATGTACTGAAGACAATTGTTTTCACAGTGATCAAGTACTATCACGCATGGAACATCCATGTCCCCAACTGTAAAGTTATATTCACTGAATGTACTGAAGACAATTGTTTTCACAATGATCAAGTACTATCACGCATGGAACATCCATGTCCCCAATTGTAAAGTTATATTCACTGAATGTACTGAAGACAACTGTTTTCACAGTGATCAACTACCATCACGCATGGAACATCCATGTCCCCAATTGTAAAGTTATATTCACTGAATGTACTGACAAAAACTAGACTGTGCTTATGACTGAAAATTTGGACTCATTGCTTAAAGTTAATTGTTTTTATAAATTTAGAAAACATTATAAAATAAAGCCTCTATGCACTTTCAGTCATGCTGCATAAGAAATGCAAAATATGCTGAATATTTTAAAGAGCTCTGACTGTTGCAATTTCTAAAGTCATAATAATGTATTGTTTTCTTTACAATGACAGTTATCACAAAATTAGGGTTTAGTTTTTACAATGACATATTCAAATCAATGACAGTTATTACAAAAATAGGGCTATGGTTTTACTCTGACATATTCATATCAATGACAGTTATTACAAAAATAGGGCTATGGTTTTACTCTGACATATTCATATCAATGACAGTTATTACAAAAATAGGGCTATGGTTTTACTCTGACATATTCCCAGTTATTACAAAAATAGGGTGGCCGAGTGGTCTAAAGCGCTGTCCGTTACGGATCACTGCCATCTCACCTCTGTCTGCGTTGGTTCGAGTCTAAGATTCGGCGAATGTGGATATGTGAGAAAGCTTGCCAGTAGCTTCTCGTGGGTCGGTGGTTCTTTCCGTGGATTTTCCCGTTTCTTCCTCCACCATTAATACTGGCCGCCATGTATAGCCTATCGTGTGCTGAAAAATGGCGTTAAGCCCCACAACAACAACAACAACAACAACAACAAAAATAGGGCTATGGTTTTACTCTGACATATTCATATCAATGACAGTTATTACAGAAATAGGGCTATGGTTTTACTCTGACATATTCAAATCAATGACAGTTATTACAGAAATAGGGCTATGGTTTTACTCTGGCATATCAAAGTACTGAGAATACTGATGACAGAATGTTCAGTTACTATAACACATTAAACAGAAGCAAAAGAATGAACAAAAATGTGTGATGTTGACATATATTCCTTTTTATGATTGTAAGCAAATTCTAGTATCCATTAGAAATGTAATTTGTGTGGTTTAAAGTATTGTTTCTCACCTTATCTCTTAACCCTTTCCTGTGCATCAGTCTGGAGGTTTAACATCCTGATTTGCACAGGATTTATGCATTAATTCAGTAATTTGGCATCCTTTTTTAGTTTACTTCTTGTGCAATAATAATTTTCTTTATAGTGGGAATTTGTTCTGGACACTGGATGGGTATTAGGTATACTTTATTTCAGTATGCAGGGGATGATATGATTGGTTGCCATGGCAACCAAATCCAGCCTAGAATGTGCAAAAATCATGACAAAAGTACATGTTTTTAGTATTCAATTATTTATTAAGATTTCTACTTTCTTGCCCAATCAGCCATTCTTTGAATTTTTTTAATTTATGATTGAAAAAGTTAGATTTTCCAATGATTTGACTTGGGTTGTCCAAGTTCCACCAAATATAGCCACAAAAGGTGTTTTGTTTTCAGTGAAGTGTTAAGATTGAAAACTTAAAACCAATAAAGTTTTGGCTGAATATTCTGTGCTTATATTTTTCTAGGATTTACTCACATGGTCGTAAACATTTCAAATATACAAAAGTATTTTTGTCGAACATTTAATTTGTTGAATTTATGCCAAATAAATTGGTTACTATGGTAACAAAACAGAAATGCAGTGATATTATTATGATGAGATGATTTTTATGCCAAATCTCCCTAATAGCAATGCCTGTGATCAAGTTAAAAAAAATTTGAAAGAAACTGATTAATGACAAACAATTCATAAAAAACATGAAGGTAAAGTAATATGACAATTTTTATGCATACTTATTGACATATATTCATACATATTTTGTACTTGGGTACTGCATAACTTTGATCCAGTCACAAGGAATATACCACAATGACTACTGATGATGAACCAAGCTCTTGTATCCTAAGATAAGAATTTTCTCAAGGAAAACAGAACATCAGCTTTCAAATGAGTTACAAGATTTTCTTGTTGATGCAAAGTTTAGATAACTGGAAATTACTGTATATATCATGCATTTACTTTACATCATAGAAGCATGCAGAATTTATTATGAAAGCCTTAAGTTTACATACAAATAAACAAACTTAAATTTATTGAACAATCCTCAAAATCCAAGTTTGCTTCTCATTTACATTTATTATTCATAAAAACTCAACAAAATAAAACTGCTTTTTAACCCAACACACTTTAAGTATGCCATTCCATTAGATCCCTCTGTTTTGTATTTGAC
This sequence comes from Megalonaias nervosa, assembly GCA_016617855.1. Lineage (NCBI taxonomy): Eukaryota > Metazoa > Mollusca > Bivalvia > Unionida > Unionidae > Megalonaias > Megalonaias nervosa. The sequence continues at coordinate 93,001 of JAECUM010095448.1, forward strand.
AAGCTGCTGTCTAGCAAAATTTTTTATGTATAAACCATGTCAGAAATCAGTTCAAACCAAGTTTTAAAATCTCTCATCAATACTAATGATAAATAGAACACAGAGGTGTATAAATTGGCAGATTTAAGGTAATGTGAATTCAAGGAGCAAAACAAAAAGTATGTTTTTGGAATAACTTATACTAACTTGGCAAAAATACAGTACTTTTTGGCAATGAGAACCAACTATGACGTAGGTAATAATAAAATTCTAACTGGTGTAAAGAATATCAGAGGAAATATAATGTATTTTATTTGGAAGCAAATGCTTTTTATTTTTGTGTTTTGGTGATAATAATAAAAGAAATTAAATATATACTCTTTTGACTCTTGGATAAAAATAAGCCCCCCTCCCCAAAGAAACAGTTGTCAAAAGAAAGGAGGAGAACTTGACTTGCATCAGTTGCTGCAATATATATTTGCATTTCAATAGATGTGTGTGTCCATCTCTCTCTCTCTCTCTCTCTCTCTCTCTCTCTCTATATATATATATATATATGAATGAGACATTAGCAATGGAAATAGGCTCCTTACAGCCATCTTATTTAAAACTGCAGACATAGGTCTTATAAAAATAAAACTGTGTGAAAATAAAATTTCGGGGGGAGGGGATATTCGACAGAGTCATCTATTACAAAGGTGGTACATTTTTGGAAAAAGAGGTAATTTTTTAAACATAACAAAAAAGGCATACTGGCACCAGTATTTTTCAGTTAAAAGGTAATAATGGTATTAGCAATTTTTTCAGCCAGAGAAACAACTTTGTCACAATGTTTATGATATCCTTTTAGAATAATGAACAAACAAACTTCCACTCATTTAAGTATTTTATATTGAATAAAACAGTAATGTATGAAGATAAAAAGAATGTAGACAGTTTTGAGTATGTTTTTTTAGTGATCTGGCCAATGTTTAGGAGATGCTACAAAGGTCAGAAGGGATGGCAATAGAGACAAATATATCTTATGTCAGTACTTATTGCTAAAGTTTAACTTAAGGATTATTAACAATATCAACTGCTCAGCTGTATACAAAATTAATTTTAGAAAGTGTCTTCACAAACCATGAAATAGTTCTTAAGATCAATCTCTGAATCCTGCTAACCTGAAGTAATGAAAGGAACAAAAATGGTACATTGTTTGTTGATTTCACAGTGTCATTTTGTGGAGTAAGAAGAAAATTAACACATGTAGTTACCATATGATTAATCTGGCATACAAGATATTTTGTTTTTGGAAATTGATTACCATTATGAGAAAATAATAAAAAGGATGAATATTATCAGTACTGACACATGGATAAACATCAGTAAATAATTTTCAATCAGATGAACATTAAATAAGATGAAGATCTTAACTGGATACCATCAGTGGTAGGGGGAATATATGTCTCTGAAATCTTGACAGCCAAAAGGGTGTGGAACATATTTTATACTAATATAATAGCCATATAAATGCATTCAGTTTGTAATTGTGCCACTAATTTTATTAACTTGTCCCATCATTGAAAAGGATGACAAAAAGAGTACAATTGGAGGCCATGAAACGAAGTATTTTGTTAAAAGTGCAATATTTTCCCAAAAAATTACATTTCACACAAAGCAGGCTTACATAGGTAAAAATTATTGTAAATTCTGCAAAGTAAAACTTGAATAAATAAGTAATGATACATGTATCCTGAAATAAATAGCAACAATAACTTTATAAAATGAAGCCAAATAATGGGTGGATAAATTATTGGAATTGGATAACTGTTTACATAAATACCAGCTTTTATGTGCCCTTTAGCATCTATGACAGATAGAAAATCATTACTTTAATCTTTCATCTTTCACTAACATTTAGATTTACCAACCACATTATGTTATGCCTGCTGCAGAAACGATATCTCTTGATTGCACAAAAGTCTAGTGTCTTTTTCAATTCTAAATCTTTCCTAACTGGATTGTTTAAGATTGTATTCTGTATCATGTATTATACTGTATGCACTGTATTTTGTAAATCTAGACACATTTGCTGTTAAAAATCATGAAACTGAAACTTAAGTGTTGTGTTGTATACATGTATACCTCACTATATTTTTATTTCTATGTACTATGATCACTGATCTTGTGGAATAAGTTATTTAGAGACTAATATTAAATTAATTTATCCCTTCTCTTATTATTGGAGAAATAAAAAAGTATGTTGTATAATTATGTGAATTTTCTATTACAAAATTTTCAAAATCTTAACCCACCCACCATTCTACATTTGAGTTCACCAAAGCAACTATAAATAGAAATGTGTTCTTGGGAGCAATAATTGTATTAGTGCTGATTAAAAACAGTTCTTTTTAAACCAGGTGGGTTAAAGGGTTGGTGGCCATTGAGCATGAAATTAGTATTGATGTGCAATATTTAGTATATTTAACGATTATAATGGTTTTCAATATATGAAGTGCGCTATTCATTCATGTCAGTTGTTATGGTTGAGGGACTTGCTATCATGTATCAACTTTCTTGTGAAAAAACTTAAAAAATATTAACTATAATGATTTGAAAATGATATGTGACATTAAATAAAGATTTTAAAAGTAATAAAACAAGTTTCTTTATGAGTAATTCCTAAATTTTAATGCAATAAACAAGCTCTGTCGATTACTGGAGTTGATTGGAATTTGCCATGCCATGTGACATGGTTTTTCCTTGTTTCTAACAACAGATGAGTATTCGAGGACTTCATGCAGAGCTGCCAACCCTCCAGACTCACAATTAGTGAAAAGTGGGATAAAAATTAGTCAATTTTGAATGCAGTTAGTGAAAAATTATATCATGACACTAACTCCATCCACTTCAATCGTCAGTACTGCATTATATGAAAATCCCAAAATAAAAATAAAACATATTATTTACACTGATTACATGTACTACTTTATTTGCAGCCAAATTTACTGATATACACAAACTTCACGCTAATTGTCATGATATGATGCTGTGGCAGTCTTGAACTTCCTCAATCACGCTATGGTAAGTTTGTTTTCAAAACAGTTCAGGCTTCATGCCTGCTGGTTAATCTTGGTGACTAAAATTGTTGCAAATTTTCTGCACCTATGGAGGCACTAAAGTTTGTCTTATTTTTCCTCGCAATAGGAAATAATCTTTCACTGTCACTGTTGCTGATCTCCAACTGAGAAAGACAGGTTATGTTCAACAACAAAACTCACATACAATGCTTCAGCATTGGTGGCATGCAGGACTAGAGTAGGTGGCTTAAAGTACTCCAAAACTGAAATCTGCTGGAGGTACTACAGCAGTGTGCTTTTTCACATCATTCTGCCACATGCCCAAAGAGGCTCATATCATTCCTTACAATTTATCTGTCATACGTGTACTATATAATAATATTACTACATGGTACATGTATGACAGGTAAATTGTAAGCAACAACACCAGCCCTTGTGAACATTCCCAACTGTAAAATTCGCAGCACACTACTGTGCAAAAAGCATAATGTACATCAATGTCTGATGCCTGAACGCTAGGCCAAATTTTGGTGTACTCCAATCTATACTTCACTTTTGGTGGAATACAAATCTTTTTCCTTGGAGGTGAAAACATTTAAACTTCAGTGAAGCTTAATTACAAAATGGTATTAATTCAGAAGATGAAACGTCGAACGGTGAACGATTAGTGGTGTTGGTGCATATACAGAAAACTGAACTCGAGCAAATTACGATATAAGCTAATCTTTCAATCTCAAAAATTCCAACACTCAAAAAGGCTGTCTTCATGTAGTTTCCCAACCTCTATGTGCTTTTGCTACCAATGTGCTTCCTCACATCATCCCTGCCACCATGCCCAATGCTAAAATTTGTGGCACATTGTATGCAAAAAGCATGACGTATATCGGTATTTGATGGCTGAATGCACAGCCAAGTTTTGGTATATTCAAAACTTCACTTTTTGTGCAATACATTTTTTTTTACTTGGTGGTGAAGAAGTTTTCAAGATGCAATTCCACACAGTAATTCAAATCGGTGTTGGTGGCGCATACGTGGAGAAAAAATTCCTGTTAGGGCCCTGGTTTCTTTCAAAAGCATTTGTAAAACTACTCATATATATATATATATATATATATATATATATATATATATATATATAGATTAAAATACACTAAAATGCGTGTTACCAGGCCAACTCTACTAATATTGCGACTAGCAGTACCGGACTGTTTCGGTAACTGCCAATATCGCGACTAGCACTTAACGGGAAAATTCAAAATAATTGAGAATTGAGGAATTCATGATTTTTTTGCATGCAGCATGAATCTGTGAATCACTGTAGAAAGTTGTGAAATTCACACCAAAATCATGAGGGTTGGCAGCTATGTTCATCTGTATATTTTTTGTGCTGATTAGCATTGCAATTGGCAAGTAAATGCTATTTAAATTTAGAAAATCCATAGTTTTGAGAAACTGGTGATTCAAAAGTGAACACAAAGCAGTAAGTTATTTATAACATATAGCCTCACTTCAAAGTCTGGAGTCTGATCTAGTAATACTCTTTTTTTGGTGAAAACATGTTAACAATAATCTGGACTGGTTCAAAGAATAGCATATTCCCATGTTTATTATAAAAAATCTTTGAACTGTACTATTCAAAATTTCAAACGACTTCACATCGCAACCAAGGGATGCAGAGCACATGTTTACAAAGGCAGACACACTGTGACATACAAATGTCGAGTGGAGATTTAACTGTAATGCTGCTTTAATCCTGCAAATAAACTAATGATTTTGTTCACAGTTATTTTCTAGATTCATTCTCAAAGCCATATAAGTGATAGTTATGTGTATATAGGCTTCATTTTGGTACTACTGGTTATCTTAATGGAATTTGACATGAAAGGCGTCATCATGCAGTAAAGGGGTTGGCATCAAAAGGCATCATTATGCAGTAAAGGGTTAAAAAAGAATATCTTCAAAATATGGGGTTAGCGTCAAAAGGTATCATTATGCAGTAAAGGGTTAAAAAAGAATATCTTCAAAATATATAAACAAAATTGCGAAAAAAAAAAATTTTAAAAATATTAGGCCATTATATTTTATGGTCATTTTCTATTAAAAATTTACTGCTTAAGTACTATACAAATGCAGTATAAATTTATCAAAGGAGACAACCACTCTGCATTTAATAATTTCCTCTTAGGATTCAAAGGTAAGTTATATCCCTTTAAAAAACCATTTCACTTTTCCATGGCCAATGCGCCAATAGAGCTAAGATAGAAAATTTTATATTATGAGAATGAAATCCCTCAAAGCCAGATATTAAAAGCAAGTGCAAACTGTTAACAATTACAGAATAATCACGTGTTTCTCTCCAGTCAGTACTCTTGAGCTAGCTGCAAGTGAATAATGTACAATGGAAAAATTTCAATCTCATATATGCAAAAATATTGATACACAGTGCCAATTAAAAGGTTAAGTTAAAAAAATGTAAAGATACAAAACTACAAAAAATAAATTAGAAAGTTAAACCTTACATGTAGTCAATACAGATAAAAGGTAAAGACATAAAAATTCTTTAAAAGGTATATAAAATAAACATCAGGTAAAAAGTAAATATTCTTTAAATATACAAAATTTGGTATAAACTGTATCAATTAATTTTCTATATTTACTATATAAACTGTATTGATTAATTTGCTATATAAACTGTACTGATTAATTTACTATATAAACTGTACTGATTTTCTCTGATGATACATCATGAAGCTTCTTAACTGAGTTCACATTAAAATATTCATGACAGGGTTGAAAGTGAAACTTGATTATAATCTACAAAAACTGAGTCACTGTAAAGGAAAAATAGCACCTACTGTATTTACCATATATCATGGGACACCAAATATGTTAGGATACCTTTGATATCATCCAAAAATTGTATGGCAAAAAATGTACTCAAATTTAATTTAAAAAATATTTTTTTTTTTAAATGTGAGTGTTGTTTGTTTACAATTTTCTTCCTATCTAAAAATGTTTGAAGAACAAAAGTTCAGGTAAGAATGAATCATTGTGCATATAAGAATGAGTTCAACTTTTTCTGTTCTGATTTATGCTTCAGCAAATTTTCTTGTTGATGAAATGCCAAGGTTAATTTCCCATTCTTACTCATTACATTATTTAGTTTGCCCAAACGAGTTTTGATGAGCACAGTAGAAACTATATATTGTAATTAATTCTGATAGGAGTACCTAGGTTACATTACTGCAGTTATGACCAGATCATAAAGCCAATGTATAATGTTGTAATGACCAAGATGTGCACATAAAGCTTCAACACTTGCATAAGATATGAGAGAGAGAGAGAAAGTGTGTATGGAAAAAGAGAGATTTATGGATGAAAGTTATCGAACTAAATAGTGAAGGTACATAGTGATCGATACACATGTTAATTCTGGAACAAAAAACCTTTTATTTATATAGTAATGATCACTGACATAATTCAAGTACTGCTGATCAAACATGCATACCAATACTATATTAAAATTTTTCAAACTGTCCAAGTTCTTATTTTCCTATTCAACCTACTCAGGCTCAAACCCATCAAACTCAGCTCTTCATTGTTGCTTCCATTTTCATCATAGTCAGTGTTTCTTATGATTCTGTCCTTGCATCCATTCAAGTTACTGTAAATGCCACACACTTTAAACATTTTTCATATCAAATCTGCCTTGTCATGAAGAGATGGAACTGCTTTCACAATCCAATATAGAACTATTTCTTTGCTTGCACTCTTAATACAAAAAGTGTTGTCTTGCTCCTTGGAGAGGTTTGCTGCTGCTTTACAAATAAAGTTTCCTCTGCTTTTCCTCATGTCAGACTTGACTGGTTTATTGCTACTGATGTCTAGTGGCTGCTGCTTGGAAGTGCATCCAACCAGACTAACTGCTGGCATCGTGTTACCCCTTCTTGATTGCAATATTCATAAGTGCCCAGAATGAATCCATCACCTTGAGATCATTCCTTTCTTGTGTACTTAAGATAAATCTCTCTATTCTTTATTCCACTGCAGCATCATCTCATCATCCCAAATCTTCTTCTGCACAGGTAAGATCAATCCTTTTGTTGCCTTAATATCCTTTGCTCCCTAACACTGCAAAAATTATCATCAGAGACAATACATTTGCTGCAGAAATGTCAGGGACTAAATTTAGCTCTTTTTTTCTGTACTAGTCATGCAAATTCTCACACTTTTAACCCCCTTCTTATCAACAGTCCATTTGGGAATGAGATCGAAGTACACTGGAGTTTCATCTATGTTAATGATAATGTTGGCAAAATCATCTCTTCCGGCCTTCACAAATTCATCTGAGGATTTTATTTTCTCCTGCAAATCTTCTGGAAGACACTGAGCAAATGATGTCTGTGCCTGAAGACTAGATTGTGTCACTCGAAAACTCCTGAAGCCCAGTTCCTACTGCCTTCAAACTCACTGTCTGGATGTTCTCCTGACACCAATTCCTTGGCATAAGCACATATAGAGTCCATGCTGACATGGAGCTGCTTATCTTGCTGGTTGAGAACCCACTTTGCTATTTTTCTAAGTTATTGTCATAGGATACTGGTCTTCTACTCCTTGTTATATGTCCCCATTCATTCAACTGTTGAGAAAAAAACTGTTTTCGACCAATCTGTGATTACTGATTTGGTGATTTTCAGATATCTTGCCATTACTCCAATTCCATGTAATTTAAAGAAATTTGCAACTTATTGCCTTTGCTTTAATGTGAAATGTTGTAATGCTCTGACCTGACATCATCATTTTCACAGGCATCATCTCTCTCCTGGGTGGGATCTATAGTTTCATGTTTTTTTGGATTGGTTCATTTACCTTTACATCACACTCCTGCTCTCTAGCATGCATTCTTGGTTTGACCTAAGGGCCTCTTTGGTGAAGCTTTAGGCAATGGATTTTCTCTCCATGAAAGAGGCAAAGCCTCTTCACTAAAGTATTGAACTATAACTTATCCATCACAGCTGAGATCTATAATGTGGTTTATTTTATTTTTATTCCCTTTATATTTGCTGAAGTTACACATTAACAACGAATATGAGGAGTCACATTATTGTAGTAGATGTGTGAAGTTCTTCTCTTAAATTGTTCCATTGTTTCAATTTATTTTCAAAATTTCCATGAATACCAGTAAAAAGAAACCAAAGTTGACTTCCCAATGTCAGACAAATTTGTATAAAAGAAAAATCTGCAAACTTAAAAGAATCCAAAGTTGGCTGCCAAGGTCAGCTTGCTTTGTAATAAAATAACCTTTATGATTCTGATAGCCAAGGTCAGTTTGCTTTGTAATAAAATAACCTTTATGATTCTGATAGCCAAGGTCAGTTTGCTTTGTAATAAAATAACCTTTCTGAATCTGATATTCTGCTGGTAAGTTGAAACAATGAGTTTATTGCTCACTGCCAAGTGTGTTTATTCACTACCAGTGCTTCTATTTGTTTGCAATCTGTAATCATAATTGATACAAACGGGCATTGATGTCTGCAAGGTAAATAGAATAAACAGCATTAAATGGTTTAATAATACATTTTATAATCCATGCCAGCATGTCATTTGTGCTCACAATAAATGTATTTTCTAATAATGATTTTTATTTACAAGATAATCATATTGTTAACCTAAACATAATACACTATTTTTTATTTTGCACCATACACTGTGTTATGCATGAATGGCTGGTGCCTATAAGCAATTTCTCTCTCTCTCTCTCTCTCTCTCTCTCTCTCTCTTGTGATTTTGTTGGACACATTTTATTTTGTTTCTTAAGTTTTCGGACATATGATCTGGGTTAAAAAAAGTTTCTCCATAAGTTCGGGGACAGGATAAAATCGTTTATGTCCCAAGATATATGGTCACTACATTATACTGAAGAATATAAACGTTGAAACTGATACCCACTGAAAATACATGTTGAAACTGATACCCACTGAAAATACATGTTGAAAAATAAAATATCACATCTATCATCCCAAGAAAAACTGCAAAGATGACAGAATCATAAAAACGAGAATAAATTTATATTTTTTGTCAGTTCACAATATAAACAAGGATACAAGAAAAAGGAACTCACATAAAAACATAATACAAAGACAATGTATGACATAGGTAGGTTTAGTATGATGACACAGAGGATATTGCAAAACAAAAACTGCTTCTGGGATCAATAAATAATACACAATCAGTGCAGCTCTCTAAACCATACTGCCACCAGCCAGGTAAGCAATTGTCAAAACATGTATTACTATCCAAAAAATATAAAAGACTGTAACTGATATTTTTCAAAGACCATTTGACATACAGGAAACTTAAGTGTAATAATATCTAAGCGACACTTCAAATCATCTTATTTGTATGTTTCCCTACAATAACAATAGAACATACTGTTTTATTCTTCTTCATCTGTCCATATCCATCCATCTATAAAACCTTGGTTAGGTTTTGTTTGGTTCATTTCAGGCATTGTGACTGAACATCTGTGTACCTTGAACACATTTCTAGTTATAACAGATCATCAAGAGGTGAATGCTTGATGTGCATGGTAATAATTGGTATGCTGCATGTAATATCATTAGGTAAACTTTACTCGGTTCTTTCCATGACTCATAACATAAATGTGGTTTTGTATTTATTACCTACCACTTCTATTATGCTTTCCGAGTACTTTAATTTATACACTGAGAATAAATTTGAAAAAGAATTTGGAATTTATCATATTTCAACTTGATGGATCTAAATGTCCTAATGCAATGACATAAGTGAAAACATTTGCATTGATCCTGCCTTGATGTTTTATATTGCAATATTGACTATACATCAAACAGCATATTAACAGTGCATGATGAAATGGATAAGTAATAAATGAGGTGTCACAGCATGACAATTATGAATCATACTGTGTGTCTGCATGCGTGTGTACAGAGTTTTATGATGTAGTGTAAGAAGATCTGGCCGGGCTGTCCAGGCCAATGTACACAGGATTCTTGGCAGAAGCAATGACACGAGTACCAAGGTAGGAAATAAACCCTTCCACTGTGAATCCAAGTCCTGAAGCACTGAGAATGTTGCTGTATGCCTCAGCCTCCTTTGCATACTGGGCAATTATAGCTTCTGCCTCTGTCTTAGCTCTGTCCACAGAAAATTACATGCATTAGATACCTCAAAAATGCTGAAACTTGTTTTAGAGGACACTTCTATACTGGGTATCTGAACAAAAATAGGTCAGTTTCAGAAATTCCTATGAGATTTTTATTTACTTTCTTTTGTCCGTTATATACAGTCTAACCATGTAACACTGATTCTGGGCCGCTGTATTGCAATACATTGCTCTTTTATCACATATGACATTGTAAATTCCAAAATTTGCATAAAATAACATTAATGTGCATCAGTCCATTTGACCATACAAAGTGAAAATAAGAAAAAAAGAACAGTGATGCAAATTAAATCCAAAAAAAAATCATAGAATTAAAGACACCAATTTTTCCTAGTAAAATATGTTTCTTCAAAAATAGTTACCCAATCATAATACCTTAGGAGAACTAGCTCTACCTTGTAAATTCAGCCCTCCCAGATACTACTTCTAGCTAAAGGGAGTTAAAACGTTTCTGCCGACCTATTTTGGCGGTCGGGCAGAGTGATCTCCCCTTACATACAAGACTTGGCAGCACATCATAAGAATATCCCAGTTATTACTTCCGCTCGTGCCAAGAAGCACACTCTTGTCACGAGAGACCTCACAAAAGCCAGAAGCTACATGGAAGATATATCATTACAAGTTGGAGGGGTTTTTCACTTCTACATTTCCCACTTTTTCTCTCTTTCTGTCATCACAAAGTTCTGCCTTTACATGTTGCCACACTCTCTTGTAGAAACACATTTAGGTCCTTGCACGTGGAACCTAAGTGACTTCACAGTCAGTTCATGCTATACTTATTTTATACCTGCAAGTCTCTAGTGCTCACATAACTCCTATATATGTGTAATTCCATTACAAACGAGTACATATTGGTGAGTTTCTATCCAAGACTTTCATAGCGTCTGGGCACCAACTTTAATGTATTTACTTGTACAGGCAGTCTCTGGGCCTTTTTTCCTACAAGTATTGCATCATAATAGATTTTGTTGCACCAACTGTGCATGCCTCAATAATGCTGCATCAGTTCCCTTTTAAGCCAAGATTTTTGTGTATAATGTAGACACTGGTACATTTTTATGTATCTTCCATTCTGGCCAGACAAGTACAGGTCAGCGCTCTATACATGGTTTATTGAGTCACCTCCTGCACATGCATTTTTCTATAGACGACCCTTGAGCCCTGTTTATCTGCATAAAGTTTAAATCATATTTATCGAACACTCTGTCACTCGCATGTGTAGCCTACACAACTTCATAAGTTAGGTTCGGGCTACATTATTTACATGTGTGCATGTCTTTATGCCCTGAAGAACTCCTTATAAAGCTGTACCAATTAATCAGCCATACTCATAATCAGGTCGATTATGGAACAATCGGTATAATTGGTATCGGCAGAAATAATCGGTGTCAATGTAAACAAATTTCCAAAATATAAATTCAAATATAACATTCATCTTGACATGGCTTGAATTTAAATCAGAATTAAATAGTGGAAATTAAGGAATAAACATTTCATTTGGGGGTTAATTGAAAGACAATATATTCTTAAAAGTAAATACTTTTTAACGCACCTGCTGTAAACTACCACTGATTGTCTGCACACAACAAATTATCAATACCATTCATGCACTCATCCCAATCACAGCAGCCAACCAGCCAATGAGGCCTCGTGTGGCTGTTGAACTTCCAGCATACACATTAGCAGATAGCTAGGCAGATTAGATAGCTAGCGAAATTTCCAACTACTACGAAACTATGAATCACTATAGTTAATCTGTTTTTTAGCCAGCCCTGCAATGCTGCTAATCAACAAATAGTAGTCGCACGCTGAAGCAGCTGAATGCTGACATACAAATATTATGCAGCATTGATATTGGCATGCCAGCGCCAGCGACGTTACCCCTGGATACCCCAGCTGCTGAGCTGCTTCAGCACGCGACTCACAGCGTGGTGCGTGCATCCATCCAGCCACGTGGACAACTTAGTAGTAACTTACTTGATTTAAAATATTGTTTCAAGAGCGCGAATCGATTGGATTATTAATATTGACTAGCAATTGTACACTATTAAATATACTACCAAGCCTATGCATAATATCGAACTTGAAACACTCAAGTTTAGTCTGGAATTGCTTCAAAGTAAATGCAGTCGATGAGTCCAAAGCAAATTGCACACTTTGCAAAGCATGCATTTCCAGAGGTGGAAAGGATTCTAAAAACTATACAACATCAAATCTTGTCCAGCACTTGCGCTGCAAGCACATCGTCGAACATAGCCTGTTTCTGGCTGATAAAAAAGAAAAGGATGCTGCGCAGTTAACCTCAGCAGCTACAGCAACTCCTCGTACTCTGACTATTGACACCATGCTGAACCAGAAGCAGCCATTTGCATTTGACGACCCGAGAGCTATTAGTTGGCACAAAGCTATTGCAGAGATCATGGCAGTAGATGTGCAACCATTTTCCGTTGTTGAAGACATTGGATTTTGACGTCTGCTGGCCAAGGCAGAACCACTCTATAAAATTCCAAGTCGGAAGTACTTTTCCACATCTTTGATACCTGGCATGTATAAGGCAATACAAAGCAAGGTGCATGATTTAGTCTCTGCCCAATCTGACCTTAGTTTGACTTCTGAAGCGTGGTCAGACCCGTCCATCGGCTTAGCCTTGTTGAGTCTTAAGGCACACTGGCTGACAGAAGACTTTCTGTGGAAACAGGTGATTTTAGTAGCAATGCCTCTCGAATCACACACAGGAGAATATTTGGCAAGCAAACTGGACAAATTATGCGAGGAATACAACATTCCCAAAACTCATATCCATGTTCTTCTGCGTGACTGAGGTCCAAACATGGTTAAAGCAATGCATCTGGCTGAAATTGACATCATCAGCTGTTTTGCACACAAAGTTGTCAGTGATGGCATTCTGTCGCAACGAGCTGTCAAAGATGTTCTGGCAATCTTGCGATCCATAGTAAGCAAGTTCCAGCACTCTATCCTGGCACAACAGCAGCTCGAAGAGCAGCAGGAAAAATTTGGCGCTGTCCATAAGAAACTCGTCCAGGATGTCCAGACACGCTGGAATTCTACATTCAATATGTTGGTTTCAATATATGAACAAATGCAAGTCTTGGGGGCTTACACTACTCTCAATGACCTGCCTAGCCTAACAGCCCAACAGTGGGTCTTGATTAACAATATTGTGGACATGTCAGGTCCATTCGCAGACATTACCAAGGAAGTAAGTGAAAATATTCTGAATGTTGCTGATTCGAGAGCATGAAGCGAGTCAAGGTATTCAGACAATGTGCCGTGATCTGTTGATGTCACTGAACACACGCTTTGCTGACATTGCCAGCAACTAGAAGCTTGTCTTGGCCACCATCTTGGATCCACGATTCAAACATTACCTATTCAGCAAAGAATTACTTTTGACCAGATCCAAAGAATGGCTTAGAGCAGAATGCATCATAGTTGCGTTGGCTGACAAGCAGGAGGAACCCCCGACCAAAAAAGAAAAACTGAAACTGAAACAAACACCACTGGACCATAAACGTCACGTCTCTCGGATTTGTTTTCTGTGGCCTCTGACAAAACTGTCCGTACCGTCAACGAAACAACCCACGTGGATGACGCCATTGACACGATGCTTGAATTGTATCTCACCAGCCCTCTGTTGCCATGAGAAGAAGACATATACGGCTGGTGGAACGCTCACAGGTTTCAGTTCCCCTACTTGGCCAAATTAACTAGACGCTATTTGTCTGCACCAGCTTCAAGTGTTCTGAGCATGCAGCTGTTTAGTGGCGCAGGCCAGATTTTTTTGGATCATCATTGATCGTTACTTGGCGAGAAGGGAGAAATGTTACTGTTGCTTAAATACAACCTACCTCAACTAGGCTTTCAGTATTAGCTGCAGCCAGCGTACAGTGACGTCTAACTTTAGTCTTAAAGCATGCATATTATTAATTTTAATTATTATTGGGCTATCGTTATTAACATTTTTAGTCATTTATTGAAATCTAGTAATGGTGACCTGCATCAATGAACATAAGTTAAAAGACTAGCTTAATACATTTTCATTCATTTATATCTTGAATTGGCAAACCGTAAGTTTTATCAGTGTTAGTTTTAAAGATTTTCAAGTTTTATGTTTGCGGATCGTAGTTTTCTATAAAAAGCAATATACTTCTTATCCGGTTTCTGTTTGTTTTTGTATAGAAGTTCAAATTCACTTGCCGCATAAACAACCTTGTTATAACTCACATGGCAAAATACCTGCTTGCATTACACTAATAGGTTTATGTTTCTGAACCAGTCATTGTTATAAAACAAATAATAATGAAATAATCAGTCTCATAATCGGTATCGGCAACTTTAATAATTGGCTATATGCGGTATTGGCATAATCAGCAAAAAGTGACATCGGTACAGCTTTAACTCCTTATATATGTATATAAAGGTGAGTTCTTTTACCACGGCATTTTTAGCCTAGGAACACCATACTTCAATGATTCTACCTGTACAAGCCATCCTTGACCTTCCCTACAGGTAAGCATCGTCACTGAAATCGTCTGCTATCACTTTTTCCAGGTAACCACACAGTATTCAAACGTCACATGTGCAGGCACACAGGCTTATAAACAGGTGGTATTATCATTATAGTTTACCTGTATGCTTCCTTGCCTTATCAGACTTATCAATTTCTGGATCACCTTTTTAATGACTTAGCTCTGTACAGACATTGCATTCTGAGACAGTTGCAGGGCTACAGTTTCATCCGTTTTGCTCTATTTTGTCTTACACATTAGAACTATGGGCAAAGCACAAACAACATACAGCTCAGACCAAAGATGTCACAGTCTGCATGCTGATTTTTTTCCCTCAGTGTGAATCATTATAGGAACAAGGAAGATAATTCAACTTACCCTTTAGCCATGAAGTGCCAGACATTGACAGCTCCAGCACCAAAGTCACTGCCACAGGACTCGTCATTTTTGGAACTCCCCCTACCTTGCCTCCTTGGGGTCTGACTTGATTCCTCCTACAGAATGGTACAGAGCTAACAAACAACCAAGTTCCCTTTCATTTGGCAGATATATGGACAGGTTACATGGATCAAATATACCATAACCCATCCCCACTGATGATCCTAATGATATTCACCTCACACTGGGTCTATTTTTGTTGCGACCGGCCTAGACCATATACTAGGTATCACAAACATCAATATTATGGGCTCAATGAATAACATCCCAGGCTTCCAGTACATTTAACCCGACTTTTGCAGACATGTGCAGGGACCAGTCTAACTCTTACCACCTTGTGATACTCATTCGGCATGATACCATGAGTAGATTCTCACACCTCAATAGAGGTCACTTCGCAATTTCTCTACACTCTGCCACAAGAAGAGCCTCTTTATTCAGTGACTGTCTTGAAGTCACAGTTCCTAATTCAGGGCATTTCTACGAGTTTAGCGAGCGACAGACCTCATCACTCTTCACCAGGTAAGTTATACGTCACAGGGGACCTTAGCCTTACTCCACTCAAACAAGAATATGTTGCTTGTTCTACCAGTACCATCATGTATTCTACCCTACATGAGAGCATGGGAAGATTCTGCTTTTCAAACCACCATTGAGGACATTTTTCTGCCACCAGAGCTCTGTCCTCCTTCTTCACTCCATCACCAACATGCACCTGCACTCCACCATCTGTTGCTCTTACGACAAACAGAAGGTTCTGACTTTAGTTACGGTTGCAGTCTAGAGGTCAGCAGAAAATTTTTAGCTCCCTTTAGCTGAAAGTAGTATCTGGGCGGACTGGATTTATGAGGTAGCAGTAGTTCTCTTAAGGTATTATGACTGGGTAACATATTCTAAGAAGAAACAAGTTCTAATAATAAAAATTCTGAAAAAACTTTAGTGGAAATCCAAACTGAGTCCAACACTGAAAGTGTTGATGTGCCTGTGATGGCTCGTAAAGAGTTTATGTGCCAACAGTCTTTTGTTGAAACAGCTATATAATTCCAGGTTTTAATTCACTATAAATCCCAGTGAATGTCTGTCCAAGCATATTATTTTGTACGAACACTATTTCCAGAGAAAAATCACTTGAATTCAAATAATTTGAAGAAATAAATTCCAGCCCAATGAACTGCAGAACACAACAATACTACAAATTAATTCTGTAAGATCTTAAAGCATGAATAACAGACTTTCAGAAAAACATCAGTTACATGACAAACTAAGATGCCAAACAAAACCTGGGTGAGGATCATAAGTTCATTGTTCTAGAAAGATAACCTAGACCCAGACCCAAATAAACATGTTTACTTCTATTAATAATAATCCTAATATTAAACCCATACACATAGGAAATATTTTAGCTATGTATTAGTTTACGGAATATAAAAAATTAATAATTCAGATCAAGTAGAAAATAAACTTGATTTTGGAGAAGGTTAAGTCTAACAGGCAATCTTAGCATGAAATACAAAGAAATATCCAATTTAGATCTATGTGACACCTGATGGTCAGGCAAAATTGGTTGTACATTATAGCCTTGCTGTTTTAAATCTATCCACTTACTAACATGTAACAAACCTGTTTTCCAGGATGCGTGCATCAGAGTATGCCTTGTCAATAATGATCTGAGCTTGAGTCTCAGCTTCTCTTTTTGCTGTCTCTGCTTCTGTCAGCAGCCGGGGACGTTCGCTCAAAGCCACCTGTAAGATACAGCACAAATGCCTGACAAGCTTCAGCATATGCAAAAACTTTGTTTCAAGTATAGTGCCCCTATTTTATAACACTGATCATGGGAATGACCCATGATATCAGTCCACCTTAAAATAAGATAAGCTGAAACAAGGCTGTGTCATAATATGGCAAAAATGTTGTCTGAAACCAAGAACTTAAACAAATTAAATAGGATTATTAAATCAAAATTAAACTAACTGAATGAAATATACGAATACATTCTAAGGGGCTTTATATTGAGTATGTATATAGTTACTTGATAGGCTGCCATTCTAGCTGACAATAGGTAACAAAAGGGAGTATTGTCAGGCACACATGTATTACCTGAATATCTTCCCTTGCTCTCTCTTTGCTGCGAATAGCACTTTCATACTCTGATGGACGGGCAATGTTGTTAACCTGACATCATAAAGAGGCACAGTTCAGTACAGCATTCTTCAGAAAATTCATTTGCATCAAATATTCCACATGATCATAAAACATTGTCAGCATTCAGGAAAAATTCAACATCACTTATTTCTGTCATTTACTGTTAAAATGTTGCAGTGGAAATTCTCAACCAAAGTATTTTAACTTAGATGAATAGGGTACAACAAATGTTAGGATTCCATTTTAAATAATTTAGAATAAAATTGAGAAAAACCTGAGGTGCTCAAAGAGACTGTTGCTCTACTGGCTGAAAAGAATTTCCTGAAATCCATGACAAGTCCAATTTTTGTGTCCATTTTCTTCTCTTTAACTATCACATCTCCAATAATCCTAACGAAGTCCAACACATCAAGTCTGGTAACAAAACATTTGTCTTACATGTTTGAGTTAAGATATTCATAAAATATTTGCAACTCTGGTACAAAATTCTTTGTCATGGCCTTTGACTCTTAATATAATATCATAGATAGAAAATATACCGCATGGTAAGCTGGGTTAAGTAGATAATAAATAATCTTGGAGGAAAACAAAAATGAAGTGAATGATGCAGCATCATTCCAGGTATTCACTGAATATATACACTGACTGATACCTATATGTGTTATCATCCTCACAAGCTAGTACAACTGAAAATCCTGGTTCAAGACCATTGACCTTAAAATCAAGTCAGAGTGTAGATTATCACTTTGTTCATCAGAATGCAATAAATACAAAGTCATTGACTTATCAGGTCAAGTGAATAATATTCATACGCTTTGTTTAAACATGACTATCCAAAAAATATGAACCTTTTTTATGATTTTATATATCTGGCATGCGACAATAAATTTGTGCATAAAAGTCGTTTAATGTAAAGCCCATGTCAATATGACCAACCAATCTTGAGTAGATACAGTAAGATATATTTTTTATATGACGACCAATGTGGCAACTTTATCAAATATCTGAGAGGCACCATAATTATTTACGACCAACTAGACCTTGGGATGACCCCATGACCTGGTACACAGTGATGACCAATCTTGGGATGCCCCATGACCTGGCACACAGTGATGACCAATCTACAAGATATGGGCCAATCCTAGGATGAAACAAAGATGCAGTACAGGACTGGGCAGGGTGAATAAGGTGCATTATGGCCGTATGCTATTATGGGAATGAAGATTAGGTAAATTAAGAAAGACACTGGGATGAATGTGTGTGTGTGTGTGTGTGTGTGTGTGTGTGTGTGTGTGTGTGTGTAACTTTTCATGGTAATCCTCCAAGTAGTTTATGAGAAACAGCAATAAAAAACTGTGCTAACAGACGATGGACACAAGTCATTTTGTAAGCTCCTATGGTCGATGACCAGTGAAGCCAAATAGGTCTGTA
This sequence comes from Megalonaias nervosa, assembly GCA_016617855.1. Lineage (NCBI taxonomy): Eukaryota > Metazoa > Mollusca > Bivalvia > Unionida > Unionidae > Megalonaias > Megalonaias nervosa. The sequence goes on from JAECUM010095448.1 coordinate 111,786, forward strand.
ATTTGTAGTCTTAAAATCATAACAAATCTTTTATCCAAAAAAAGAACAAAGTAACACCACTGAATTCAATTTTAAAATATTAAGAGCAGGTTTTTCTTTCTTAAAAATTTCAAAAGATCCTTTAATGACCTTTATTTTTTGTAGTGAAAAATCCTCACAAGTGAAATGAGTAGTACTAGAATAGAATTATCTGCTTGTTACAAGTTTAATAAGTAACTTAAACTACTGTGAATCACTTTAAATTAGCAGTTATCAAAATTTGCAGCTGGGTAAAATATATTTGTGGATTTGACTTTTGAAAAAATAAAAAAAATTATGAAATATGGAGGAACAGTGTATATATCTGTAAGAAAAGATTATACAGACATTCGCTTCCATGTAAGTAAGAGCACACCCCAGCTGCTGTAATTAAGTTAGTCACGCCTAACACCTAGTATAAAGATCTGATCTTAGATGAAAATGCTTTCTTTTCCACACTTGTACGAACAAACAAACTCATAGTAATTCTACTGCTACAGTTAAGACTGCATTAAGGTTTCTCACTATTCTTGAAGACCACTATCAGGGAAGTGGGAGTGATCTGTTAATTGTTTATTCAACAGTTACTTGTACCAAAAAAACTGTGTGAAATTATTTTACTGATATAAATATGCCCTTGTTTATCATTTGCTCAATGGAATAATGAATAAAACTTGTGATGAAAGAAATAAAAATGCAGTGAAAGCCATTTTCTTTGATTTATGAAGAACTCAGTGCTGAATTGCACAAGGTAATTGCTCTTTTATATATATATATATATATATATATATATATATATATATATATATATATATATATATATATATTCCGTGCTTTAGTTATCTATACAGTATGATAGATATCTTCATGGATAAATAGTGACCAACGTTATTCAAGGATATTTGTGCCCCTAGAAAAGGTGCCAACTGTGACTGAAGTTTTATTTTCTTTAACTATATGAAATCAGGTTCCTCAAATGTTTCCTAATTTCACTCAGTTGAATCACTTACCTTAAATTACATTTTGGTGAGCATTCATTATACTAGATACATTTGCTTTAGGAAGTAAAGATTGATCCAAATGTGAGTAATTATGGGATGTAACAAAGGACCCAAATGTAATTTTGGGAAGTAAAGAAGTACCAAAATGTGAGTAATCTTGCATTTATTACTATAGCATCTAAAAGAGTTCTTACATTAGTAAAGAGTTTTCACGTTCCTGACATCTTATATTTGAATTAATCATTCAATTTTCATGGTTCCTCACGTTTCATATCCTAATACAGATTTAACTAGGCTTGGTATTAAAACACATACAAACAAACAAGTGATGCATTATAATGTATGCAGTGGGGGGTGGGGGTGATTTCAATATCAACTTGGTTCATACTTTACTGAGACTTTAAATTTCAATGGTCAAGCTTACCAACAAAACAATTCACATCATATTAAATTTTTCTTATACCATTTGATAATTAAAATATGTGCAAAGTCTGATAGGTGAGGAAATAAGTGCAATGATGACTTTCAGCTAAGACATAATCACGTTTACTGTGAATACCAAATAACCTATAACTTTATGTACCTGGAGGTCAGTTATTTCACACTGGAGAGACTCATACTTATCGATGATTCTCTGCCGTACCCGCTCCTGGAAGGCACCCCTCTCTGACTGGAATTGGGACGTATTAAATTCACTGCACACCTCATGGAGAGCTGACTCACCTTGATAACACAAAATATTTTTGGTGTTGTAACAGAGTTTGACCAATGTTTGGTGTTTCATGGCACAGTAACACAACTATATTATTTGGTGCATTGAATAAAGTGCCTTGCCATAGGACGCACCACAATAGTGGACCAGGGCTAGTCTGATTGTAAAATTCAAACAGACATTCTTTCAGTCACGAGTCTGGAATGCTTAACAACTAAGCCACCATGCTACCTGCCTCTTACAATATACAGCAAGGTTCCATCAGACCCATTCCTGGGAATGCATCAGAGCAAATATAAAGACACTATTTACAGACCTTAAAATTTGTCCTTGATCTGGATCTTTCCTTGTAAAGAGAAAGGAATAGTTCCTTGGTGTCATAGCTATTAAGATATGAGTATTTAGATCAAAGATGTTTTGTGCAAAGGATGTGCAACATCATGAAATTCCAAATTGTTTGGGCTCTAAATGACTTACTCTAAACCCTATACATTTAGATCCAATTGTTTGGGCTCTAAATGACTTACTCTAAACCCTATACATTTAGATCCAATTGTTTGGGCTCTAAATGACTTACTCTAAACCCTATACATTTAGATCCAATTGTTTGGGCTCTAAATTACTTACTCTAAACCCTATACATTTAGATCCAATTGTTTGGGCTCTAAATTACTTACTCTAAACCCTATACATTTCGATCCAATTGTTTGGGCTCTAAATTACTTACTCTAAACCCTATACATTTAGATCCAATTGTTTGGGCTCTAAATGACTTATTCTAAACCCTATACATTTAGATCCAATTGTTTGGGCTCTAAACGACTTACTCTAAACCCTATACATTTAGATCCAATAAAATGGTCTAAATTACTTACTCTAAACCCTATACATTTAGATCCAATTGTTTGGGCTCTAAATTACTTACTCTAAACCCTATACATTTAGATCCAATAAAATGGTCTAAATTACTTACTCTAAACCCTATACATTTAGATCCAATTGTTTGGGCTCTAAATTACTTACTCTAAACCCTATACATTTAGATCCAATAAAATGGTCTTTGCTTTAAGACTCATTATATTTTTCAAAAATAAATAACAGTTGGCTGCTAGAATAACTGAATCCATAATATGTACAGGTGGCTAGAATAACTGAATCCATCATATGTACAGTTGGCTGCTAGAATAACTGAATCCATCATATGTACAGTTGGCTAGAATAACTGAATCCATCATATGTACAGTTGGCTAGAATAACTGAATCCATCATATGTACAGGTGAAGAAAAGTCTCATCTAAATTTAATATATGAGTGAGATTCAGCGGAGGGTGGGATTTTCTATTCACACACGATTAGTTATTTTTCTCATACTCTTTTTGTCATCAAATAAGAAAACATAAGTGTACCATGGTTCTTCACATAATCTAAACTTTCTAAAATATTAAAAAGACACAAAAGCAAACATGAAATACATCCCTGCAACATTGACCTTGAAGATGGGACACCGAATGTTGAATGCAACACAAGTATATCAAATTTAATTAATTTATCAACATCTCACAAGATAAAAATTTGGGAGGGAATATTTAAGACCATGACCATGAAGGCTGGACCCCACTATTGTACATGAAACACTTTCTAATAATTACCATTCAAGTGTACCATGTTCTATTTCTAAGGCTGAAACGGTTCTAAATCTCTAGGGTGGAAAGGAAAGTGTGATGGAAAGCTTCAAAAATACTGACCTGAGACCTTGAAAATGACCTCTAATGTAGTATACAACATATCCTCTAATGATGATATGTAAGTATAACAAGTTTTGTGCCTAAATCTCAAACAGCTTTAAAGTTATAGTCTAAAAGTGGAATGGAAACTCTGGTGGAAAACTTAAAATACTGAGCTATGACCATGACCTTGAAGACAGGACCCCCCAATGCTGAATGTTAAAGTTTCATTTGTAAAGGGCTCTAAAGGTACAGAGTACAAAGGAAAGTTTGATGGAAAACTTGACACATTAAGCAATGACCTTGACCTCAAAGATAAGAACCCCAATATGTTCATGACACATTCTAATGAAGATGCATAAATATACCAAGTTTTATCCCTTAATCTCACATGGCTTGTGTTAGGTATATTTAATTTATTTGTTTCTTAGCTTTAAAAAAAAATTATATTTCATTACATGCTATTGTAATGTAACATTGTAAGCTGGACTTGACCTTGTCCAAAACTGAGTTCATTTCTGCTTGATCTGATTGACTTTAAAAAAAAAAAAATTATTTCGTTTTATGTCAACAACTAATACATAGCTAAATTATTCTCTATGTTTATGGGCTTAATATCAGAATTATTATTAATAGAGGTGGCCCCAAGTGGCCTAGTGGTCTAAAGCGCTCACCGTTACGGATCACTGCCATCTCACCTCTGTCTGCGTGGGTTCAAGTCTCAGATTTGGCCAATGTGGTTATGTAAGAAAGCTTGCCAGTAGCTTCTCGTGGGTCGGTGGTTCTTTCCAGGGTTTCCCAGGTTCTTCCTCCACCATTAATACTGGCCACCATGTATAGCCTATCTTGTGCTGAAAAATGGTGTTAAACCCTACAACAACAACAACAACATTATTAATAGAAGTAATTGAGTCAGGGTTTTGGACTTTCCTAAGTGAATTTTACAGGTTATGGTTTTGATTTTGTAAACATCAGGATCATTCTAGAAGGTTATTTTCCATTAGGTAATGTTCTTTTTATAGAAAATGCCATTTGCGACCCGAGATCAAGTAGAGAACTATATAATCTTTAATTGTGAGGACTCGGTCATTCATGCTTTAACATCTAGCACTTTTAAGTTGTGTTATATGTTGTGACCAGGAGTTTTGGGCTGGAATCTTTATTTGTTCAAATTACTGACTTCAAGTGATTATTTTCTCTGGAAATATAAAATTCTTGGATAGCGACATTCACTGGAATTTATACTTAATTCAAACCTGGAATTATATTTCTGTGATTCAACAAAAGTCTGCTAACACATCAATACTTTAATAGCTACCACAGATACGTCATTGACTTCAGTTTAGGATATTTTCTGGACTTTTCCTGAATTTTATTCAGGACTTTAAATTACCATGACTTGTGTCTGTAATTCTTGGATTCATTTGCAAGACTGTAAGTTTTTTTTTTTTATTTTCACTTTTTATTCAAGGGAAATAAATATATTTCTTAAATTTTACAAAGCTTGTTGTCTTTCACTCTTTTCTGTTACTTATTTAAAGAGCACAGACTCATAACACTTGAAAGTTGCAAAGTGAAAAGGAAAATGTGAGGGAAAACATAAAATACTGAGACATGACCTTGATCTTAAAGATAGGACCTCAACGTGGTACACTAACAATGATAGCTCAGGATACCAAGTCTAATTTCTTATCTCTAATAGCTTGAAAGCTATGAGTAGAGAAGAAAATGAGATGGAAAAATAAATATTCTGCCATAACCCTGACCTTGAAAAAGAACCTGTAAATAGCACCTACTTATCTGCTGACTGACATTCATTCATGACTGTATTTGTTGTTTAACACTGTTGAATAGCAAGTGAAATCAGATGCCCTAGTTTTCAAGACATATGTTCTTCAGTACTAAATACACAAGTGGGAACTTACTTCCTTCATCTGTGAATATGAAGCACTTGTAATCATCAAACATGTGGGAACTTACTTCCTTTATCTGTGAATATGAAGTGCTGGTAATCATCAAACACATGTATCCAAATTAATCTTTTCTGAAAGGAGGAGAAGGTCAGGCAGTATATAAGTGAAGGTACAAACACACTAATCACATGATACTGGCATTATGATGGGCTCACCAGTGTAGGTCAGAACTTTCTTGTAGCCATCATAGTCCTTGTAACTGAGGATAATGTCTCTCAAATTGTTTGGCCGAGCCTTAAACTGGTATGTGACATGCAGTTGAATCACCACTCCATCCTTGTTCAGACACTGCAACAGACACATAGACAGTAATCAACAGCTGATTAATGCAGATTAGCCCATGTAATCCTGCCATGATCAATGCATATTAGCCCATGTAATCCTGCCATGATTAATGCAGATTAGCCCATGTAATCCTGCCATGATTAATGCAGATTAGCCCATGTAATCCTGCCATGATTAATGCAGATAAGCCCATGTAATCCTGCCATGATAATGAACGAAAGTTTAGGTTAGATTGGACAGTGATCAACCAAGGTTATTAGGTGAACTGAGCATGGGTTCTAAATGATTAGGGTCAGAATAGACAGGTCCCCGTTTGGTTAATGAAAGAATCCGAAGTCACACTATAACAAACAAAATAATATTATGCCACATCATGGAGGAACAGAGAATGAGGCTCACATTTCTTAATCTACAGTGTTTTTTCCAGCTATCCCAATACAAGGCGATTCCCATGGGTCAACTTTAGAAGGACTTTTGCACTTAGGATATGTTTCCTACTATCTAATTATTGACTAATTACATTACTATAATTACAAACATTTACATAAAGTTATTGCAGTAGTAAATTCAGTTAATCATCCTCTTTAAATACTAAATTAAGTTTCAAGTATTATCGCTTGTTCTTATTCAATATTTGGGCTTTAATACTTGACCTAGATGATGCCATAGTGCTATTGCAGTAGCAGCAGGCAGGGTGAACCCTACAAATTGGTTTCGAGCAAATTTCATAAAAAATAAAGGTTCCTACAGGGGCTGAAAAAATAATGTCAATAACGCTAAACCTAACCTCCTAACTTTATTATTACCAAAACGGATAATGTTAGCTCATTTTTGTTATTTTATTTTTGAATCTTTGTTTTTTATGTTATAATGCGTTTAGTTTACTTGCCGGGTCACTCAAATTTTGTCGGCCACCCTGCCTGCTGCTATCGTTAATTAACCAAAGATTTTATCCAGACCTACACGATATCTAGATCTTGGATCATGTAAATTTATTGTTATATATCCAAATGGAATAGCCTGTGCTTGAGCAAAAAAGTTTTTGAACTTCATCATATCCATATCCCCTGAACACCAGGTATAGTAAATATTTTTTAACATATAATTATCTATTCCATTAAATACAACTAAAATATTGCAGTTATCTCTGATCACCTTCGGTATTTGTGTATAACGCTGAGTGACGTATATAACGTCTGTATTTTTGTGTCTACCTCTGGAAAATATTCTAGCTGGATTTGTTTGTTTATCCAGCATTACATCATCGTACACCACTAAATTATTAATAAATCCATCTAGATCATCTATTGACGGTGCTTCATCAATGTCGGTGATAAAATCGATAACATCATTATTTTTATCTTCTTCATTAATTAATTTCGCTTTCTCATTAAAATCCTTGAGTACCTCGTAACAGTGTTGATCATCTACAGATGGTGCTACTAAATACAGTTTACTCCATTTTAACCATCTCATTATTAAATTTAGCAATAGTTGTGTTTTACCCGATCCAGATGGACCTAATATAATCATCCTTATCGAATTTGGTAATGCTGGATGGTGCTTTACTGGTTCCTGTTTTCGTGTCGCCGAAAAGTCAATTGTATCCATATAATAAATAATATGAGTCTATATTGTGTTCGGTGTAAAATTCCTACACCCACTGCTGAATTAACTACAATAACAACAAAAAATAAACGACGTGCTCTGACGGGCAAATGTGTAAAATGTGGCACGAAGAAATACAAATTTGTCAAAACAAAGACAGGTGGAGATATTGCCGCTTTATTAGGAAAATTACCAGGAACTCCGTGGGCTAAATACCCCGGTGAGAAACATCTGGATATAATTGTTGTGGTCCTGGAACTCGACTTGATATCCGACTTGATGATCACGATCAACCAAGATCAGGAGAGTATCCAATAAAAAAGATTGATAAAGCGTGTCATGTTCATGATGTTGCGTATAAAAGTAAAGATTTACAACAAAGGCATCTCGCAGATGTGAAATTGATTCATGCATTAAATTCTATACCTAATAAATCTGTCAGAGATAAATTAGCTAGTTTTCTAGTAAAATCTGCAATGAAAAGTAAAATAATGTTAGGGGCTGGTAATTAATTATATAAATATTATAATGGAATCCATTTATTATAGCCCAAGAGGATATTGGAGAGGTAAATCAGCTATTACTAAATTATCTGAAACAGCAAAAGTCTCACGTTCTGTTGCTGCAGCGTGGTTAGCACGACAGGCAATATGGTAAATTTATCTACCACCACCTAAACAAATTCAATATGCACATTTTGATGTCAGCACCCCTAATGAAGTTCATCAAGCAGATATTTTATTTTTACCACATGACACCATTAAAATTGGTAGACGTCAATCACGCACATACAAATACGCATTATCTGTCGTTGACGTTGCAAGTAAATATAAAGAAGCGGAACCATTATCAACAAAGACAGCGTCTGAAGTTGCATCTGCGTTTGAACGAATTTATCAGCGAGGACCTTTGCGATGGCCACAGTTATTACAGGTTGATCCTGGCAAAGAATTTCTTGGTGCAGTATTATCGTTGATGAAGAAACGTAACGTTAAAATCAGACGAGGACATACTGAAATTCATCGTGATCAGGCAATCGTTGAACGATTTAATCGAACACTTGCCGAGCGGTTATTTGGATACCAATACGCAAAAGAAATATCCACTGACTTTAAGTCCGGTGAGAGATCTCGTGAATGGGTTGCGAGGTTACCAAGTGTGATAGCTGCGTTAAATAACGAAATTACTCGTTCAACTTCCATGAAACCTTCTAATGCAATTACAAAAAAATATATACCCCGTAGCAATGACAGACATCAACCTCAACCAGTATTAGGTAATGTAACTGTAAGATATTTATACGAACCTGGCGAACTTGAAGGTGGTAAAAAAAGAGCAACTGATCCTATCTGGAGCGTGACTACACATACAATTTCTAGTGTGGTTAGATCCACTGGTAGACCTCCAATCTACAGATTAGATTCTACTGCCCCTCAACGTGGATTTGTACGTGAACAATTACAGGTAATTCCTAAAGACACACAATTACCACCACATACAATTACATAACCAGAACCTCTACGTCGATTACATTCAAGACAGGTCAGCATCACATTATTACGTGTATGACCAAGATCACTATTAATTCTGTCTACGGTAAATTGTCTTGGATTATTATTCGAATATTGCCATAACATATTACAGTTACAGCTTGCACAATGATTATTCTGTAGTTGTTTTAGTGTTATAATAAATTCAACATCAATATCAAAGTCACGCTTATTTTTTTTGTCACACTGCTTATAACCAGATAGTTTTTTCTTATTACGTTATTATTAACAGTCTAATTATTATTTTCTGTAAAATTCATAATAACCCTATGTAGTTGAGATATTCTTCTGACTCTAGAAACTGCGATATAGACTAAATTTGACCATTCGATCAGATCATCTATAATCCAGATATTTGTATCAGAAATAGTTAACCCCTGTGATGAGTGAATAGTTATAGCATATCCTAACGTCCACGGTGATTTATTCATATTCAGCGCATTCTCAACGACATTAATATCGACTAAAACAATATCATTCAAGACAAGATTCTGTATTCCACCACCAGGAATTTCAACATCAATATTCTGTCGTCGAGTATCTGAGGGGCGATAACATAATGGTACCGGTAGATCTGAAAACTTTTCTTTATGTAACATAAATAATTTATCCTGTAGTTCATCACGAACTATCTTTCTACTTGCAACTATTAAATCAGCGGGATTCCATAAATTTAGAAAATCATTCATAGAAGTCTCTGGAATTACTCCTCGCATTATTTCACATTGTACTCTGTCTGGTTGTAGTCTGATTAATCTTTTAAACTCCTTCAGCGGTTCATCAATAGCTCTATGGTCGTCATTTATTTCCTCGTAATAATCTACGTTATTCTTCAGCCATTCATGTGGAGACTGTCCAATAAAGGGTGGTGGTTGACCATGATCACCACACATTATCACAGCAGTATTCTTTGTCAATAGCCAATCGAGATATGTTTTTAATATTTCTAACGACACCGTGCATATCTCGTCCCATATAACATATTTAGGTATATATTTCTCACCCATTCGTTCAGGAGTCCATGTGTCTCCACACCATCTAAAGAAACTATGATAAGTACACGATTTTACTCCTCGCTCTTTTATCTCTCTGGCTAATTTATGTGTCGGTGTCAAAACAATTATATCTGAATGGTTGTTCAGGAATAATTTAATCACACGAGTTGTTTTACCTGAACCACCGCATCCGTTAAGATAAACAGTCTTATGTCTAGCCACAGGATCATATACAGATGGTGCTGATGACTTTGATGCTTGATTATTATTTTTGTAATATATTTCCTTAATTTCAACGTCGGCGGATTCAGAATAGCTAAGTATATTTTCTTGTTTTATTCTCCATGATCCCCATTCATCATTACCAAGTAGCGGTTTTAACAAATCTGTATATTTTTTATTTATATAAAACGAATCCTGGCGACTCTGACAGCATCACGAGAAAATCTATTTATCATAGACAGTAGATTTATAGAAACATATGCCAACATAGATGATCTTAAATGAGTAAACTGCGGTGAGTCACCATCAAGATAACTCACAATTGTACCTAGTTTGGTTCCGTCTGACAAATAAGCATTACTCCGATTTATAAATGTATTTTTTTCCGTTGTATCAGCTATTATAAAATCGAGTTCAGCATCGTCCATAATCAATCTTGTACAGTGTCTTTTATGATCATAGGCTCCTCCTTGAGTAAATTTACCAATTATCTTTCTACCAAGATCTTTTGCAAGTTTTTCATCGTGCTCGTCTCTGCATTTACGTATATTATTAATAATTTTAATAATATCATCTTCATTAAGATTAGGAAATTCTTTCCTGGCATCATCAATATTAAATCTATTTGGTTCTGGTAACCAAACTTGCTTCTGTGGACTATACGATATAATCGCCTCACTCACCTGTAAAGATATTAAAATTCCAACATCAAGCATATATCGCAATAGTACTATTGGAACCCAACATTTTTCTGAAAAATGTCTTCCAAACCAAGCATAAGTAATCGGATGGAGATTTTCTGCAAATTCGAATGATTCTACATGAGCAAATCCGGTTAAGTCAAAATCTGGTAAATGTCCGTTTATCGCAACCCTGGTCATCTCGTGTGATGGATGTCCGAATCTCTTAAAATATTCAGAACATTCTCCGTATCCAAGAAAACTTCCAGGATAACACGCTACCATATCAACAGATATAACGTCATTATACTTATATTTATTATTCCATAATCCTCCGTGTCCATATTCTACGCAGCTTTTATGAATATCTTCAAGAAATTCCGATCGTGTTGGTTTCCATAATTTTTTTTCCTGAGCGAAATGAGCAGCAACAGACGGAACAGTAAAACAATTATTCAGTAATTGTCTAACTTTGACATCGTCTGAAGTATATTTCAGCGCAAGATGTTCCATTTCTACATTAAGAGATTCTGTACGGTAAATATCACCATTAGGCCGTACAAACTGATCGTAATGATCATATTCTGAACTTTGAAATAACCAAACGGATACAGGGTCACTTTTACTGATATTTTTGATAAAATCAAATATATATCCATCATAAAATTTAACCGCTCTATCTCGTGGAAATATTGTTACTGCTGAGGTCCACGCATGCGAATTATGATCAATAATATCTATAGGAGCTCCTCTTGATTCATATTTCGATTTATATAAAATCTCTCCGGTTAGCGTTTTTACTGTTATTGGGAATTTTAATTTCTTTTCTAGCTCAGCGACATCTTTGATAGACGCTCCGGTATCTTTAACTGATTCTGCCCATGTATTTATTTTTTTACGCCTTAAATCTGTTAAACCATTACCACGTATCGCGTTTATGAAATGTTCTGTAACTCGTTCAGCTACACAGTTTATTCTTGACTCTGACAGTTTCATAGGCTTTAGATTATTGACGTCAGGTTTATTATTCAGCGGATATATTGCATATACAACTGCAGTAACTGGATATGCACGTTCGTAATATGCCTTATCAACACCGGTTAGTATTCCGGGTTTAGATTTATTATTTAAGAGAACAATATTATTTCCTGATTGTATGCGTACTGGATCACGCTTATCACGAATAATCCAAGTATGTTCTTCTGTATTTACAATAAATGTTATTAAAATAAAATATTTTTGATCATCAAGGTGATTAATAATTACTTTTCCCCGTTTGTCATTCATCATATTAGTAACATTTCCAACTCTGAATGTTGACCATACATGAGCAGCGCCACTATTACGAAATTCCTTTTTTGGCTTCACGAATACGTTCGGTTACATCCTCATTCGTTAATGCCAGATCTTGCATTAAAGTACTAAATTTGTACTCAGATAATCGATCGAGATCGAATCTAGCTCTTTTAGGTTCAATTGCAGATAATTCCTCCATATAATTAAAACAAATATTTAAATTAAAATATTTGTATATATATATATAATGCTTGAAACAAAAAACAAATGTGCTTGGCTCAAAATTGGATATACTTCTACTTGTAATAAATCGTGTGTGAACAAATACTGCGGAAATCATGCACAAAGTATCAAAAATGGAAGTACAGGACCAATACCGTGTATTCAATGTGGTGTTGGAGTCAGAGGAAAAACTCAATTGTGTCTAAAATGTGGCGGAAAAAAATACAGGGAACTTAAACGATATTATGACAAAAAAAATAATACATCGTCAGGTAAATCTCCTATAAAAACCGTAGAAGATTATCTGGTTAGATTTCAAAACAATGATTTAGACAAATAATATTATTATATAAAAATGACTCAGACAAATCAGACTTATGATGAAATGATCGACAATGATATTATAAGGGAATTAAGAAAAGAAGCATTTCGTAACAAACACGAATTTGTGAAACATCCTATAATAAAAAATTATGAAGCATCCCGACATGGTGTAATCAGACACTGCAGATTGAAAAAACCGGTTGGTAATCTTAATAAATTTGGTTATTTTACATTTAATACTAGTGGAAATAAACATTATTATTCACATAAATTCATATTCGAATGTTCTCGTGGAGTAGTTGAAAATATACTTGTAGTTGATCACATTGATGGAAATCCCCAGAATAATAATCTATGTAACCTGCAAGCTATTACACCTAGTCAGAATTCTGCACGTGGAAATACAGGAAGGTGTAAAGTATTCGGAAAGAGAGCTATTAAATCCATGAATACAGAAACATACCGAGAAATAACTTTCCCATCAATGAATGCAGCTGCCAAATATTTTAGCATACATATACAATCAGTAAAACATGTTGCAGATAATATTACTAGATCAGCATATTCAATAAAATATGATCAGTGGGTAATATTTGAATATATCTAACTCTATACTCTTAATAAATAAATTGTTTATAGTTCGACTCTATATTTTGTCATGGGTACCTTCACCGTCGCTGCTCTCTGTGTCACTCTCACTTTTGACAGAATCAAATAACATAATCTTTCTTAATTGCATTACACGATTATCCACGATCTTCTTTTTCTCATATTCACGAGACAGTTCGGATCTGATATTTTCGATCGAACGTGCAAGAGGCGCAAATAACTTTACCTGCTTTTCATTTACCACCGCCAATGATTATAACATAGACTGATAGATTAATTTTATGAATTTATAATTGGATGGTAATGTGTATTTATTTTCAATTTTTCTTTGTTTTAATATTTCATAATCGCATAATATTTTTTCAGGATCGAGATTATCAGATAGATTTATTCGTTATGTTTTAATTTTTTAATAGCAGAAATAATATCATTAATGTTTTCTTGGTTCATTATATAATAATTATTTCTTTAAAATAAAAAATATATTACAAAACATATAATCACAACACAACCCCATATGAACTTCTAGCTTGCCATATGACATGCTAGCTAGCATTTGAATTAATCCCCATGTGACCCCCTCAGCAGGATCAGAGGAAAGGACGAAACAGACAGACACAATTTATCCCCATGTTTAAGTTGTCAAACAACATCCTAGAAAGCTCAGAGGATATTCGAAATTAGACGAAACACATTTATACAGACTCAACCCCATGTGATCCCCTAGGTTGCCATATGACATCCTAGCAGGATCAGAGGTTACATATAAACTTATCCTAATGACATGATTGTATGAACATGAATATATACAAATGGTGATGATTTTGATTTTTGCAGACGGCACAAACATAAACTTAACAACAAACTTAACAACAAACTTAACAATAAACTTAACAACAAACTTAACAATAAACTTAACTATGGACGGAATACAACGGGGGGGGGGGATTTATCTACGTCCAACAGATTTTATACAACTCCCGCCATATAAACCCCGGGGAGTGCAAAATTATACCCACCACGTGGTTACATGGTGGGAAAGTTGTATTATTTTTCTGTTAGGTTTCGTACCCCACAATTTATAGCATCCGTCGCCAAATGCAAGATAAAATATCTTTAGCATTTTTGAAGACTCGAACACACGAGAGTCTGCACAACTTCGATCTACGTCCAACCGTCTTACCACTTCGGCCACTGTTCTCTTATCAATAATACAGTTAAATTTAAGTATATATAAAATATTTGCGCTATCTCACAGAACTTGTATTACTAATAGAATGTAGAACTGTACTTCAATTTTTCAAAATTCATAAAATAATTGCACGTATGAGTTATAGTTCGTTAAGGTAACAGACAGACGGGCTAATACGCTATACACGTATATACAACTGGGTTTGTACAGGTAACGACGTAGTAGTAAGGGAAATAATCGTTTAATTTACTCCGCAGAGAGAGATAGCCGAGTTATCTCGCTTTATTATATATACAATTGCTTTAATCATAGGAATTGATTATTATTCATATATTATTAATTTTGATTATTTTTTTACCCCTGATTATTTAATCAGACGTTCTATGAGCGTATATACAAATTAATATTAAGCGATTCTTCTCGTAGATCCAAAATGTTTCCTGTTTGGTCAGTAAGTTTGAAATTTATTCTTGATAATAATGGATTATGTACACGTAGATAAATTGGATTAATTGGCTCAGATACAATTAACCACCCGGGCGGATCTTTAGGACTAAATGTATATAGTATATACCCCTGTTGGGCCTGGTTAGACTTTGAAAGATCTACTTGATAACTGTCATCAATTACGTCACATACTAGATTGACCGCGATCGTAGATGTTATATTAACAATACCAGGTGAAATATGGCGACCTCCACCATGTGGATCATTATAATATTTAAGAATAGTTGGTGTGGGTATTAATTTTTTCCATGAATTACATATTCTTTTAAAATGTTCATCAATAAGATCATTAACCGACTTCTTTAGCTCCTCAGAGTTAAATTCAGGAATCACAAATGTTGGTAACTGTTCTTCTGTGATTCCATAATATTTAAGAAATACTGTTTTAAATAAACGTTTATAACTTACTCGCTGAATAGGATCATCTTCATTAACTATATAAGTACTAAGAAATCTATCTACCGGTACGTTTAATGTTTTTCTTCTCTATCAACGATAGCCTTATTTACATATTCTAAGTCTGATACAACCTGATTCAAATGTTGTATTGTTTCAATTATTTGATTTTTTAAGTCATCGTTGTAGGAAGTGCTGATGCTGGAAAATAAATTCCTTAGATCATTAAGTACACGTCCGTGTTCAGATTTAATTGGTCTTGATTTTGAGTTAATTTCTTCAACATTAATTGTTGCTATTCTTGTTGTACCTTTACCCCGAACAAAATCTATCAAATGATTATACTGTGCATAACCACGATAAGCATCCGGAGTCTCTATAAACGGATAAGTTTTTCGATATTCTGGAGGTTTAATAAATTTTTCAACATCTACGACGAACTCAGATCGTTGTGGTTCTGGTGGTCCTTGATAAACCGGTGGCTCTTCAGGCCATCCTAATACTGATTTAATCGAACTTTGATAAATATCTACAGAATAATCAGGGGAATTTATTTCAATAACCGCAGATAGTGTTGGTTCATAAACAGTAATTGCTATTTTGGATTCTTTTCCTGTAATAGATTTAATTCTGCGTTGGAACTCATCATTAATCTGTTCTATTTGATAACTGCCCGTTGGAATAGCAACTACTTGCCAATCAGGGGTTCCATCAGGCTTATTCTTATTGGCGAATACTAATGAATTATTTGGCTGTAGTCCACCAAATGGTTTTAATCTAATATTTGGACAGCTATAATAAACCCGTAACTGTGCTAATGCTATTTCTTTTGCAGGAATTGAGGTTGGAAAGTTGACATTAAACTCAGGATTGGTCGAGCTTAACGATATCATAGTAGTTTTTGACGGAGTCGTATTAGTGACGATCTGCTGAAGTAACTCCCTGTCTGTCATTATTATTATCGTTGTTATTTAATTCGTTAAAATCATTAGCGATCACCTTAAAAGCGTCATCATAGGTTTTCATCATCATCGCGAATTCAGTATCGGATATTTCACCATCACTGACACACGAAGAAATATACAAAGATAGTTTAGAACATGCCTCTGCCACTGTATGTAATTTAATCATATAATCGTGCAATTTAGCATTTGTACAGGTATCTATCTTTTTGGCTATAATACCGAGAACACCAGCAATAGTCGTTGATGCTGAAACAATGATGGTTATAACAGTAGGTGCTGTCATCGTCAATGTTGATAATAATAATCCTGTTCCAGCAATAACAGCAGAAACCGAGTAAACAACTACATCAATAACAACTATACGTCTTTTGTATTTTTTTATTTTCGTGCTATAATAGTCGATAAAATTATTTAGTTTAGTGAGACGCTCATATACTTGATTGCATCTGTAACGTTGAACGTCGATGCGAGACTGAGGTTGATCCATTATACTAACAACGTCATTTAATTAAGTTTCATCTACGAATTCTAGGCACCACCAGTAACGTCTCGGAGGCATTTCCGTTGATATCAGCGTAAAGATTTCTTTGATGTTCTTGGTTAGCATCACCAATAGAGGATTACGATATTCATTCGGTGAGAATGAAGTTGCAGCATTAATTTCCGAATCGTATATAGATAACCTGTATAACCCAGTTACTTCTGCGGTATGTTCGAGTGTATTATTTTGTGGTGTCCATGTTGATGATCCTGATGCTACTGTATATACGATATTTTTAATTTGTCCGTGTGGAATTTTAATTAGATTAGTTTTTTGAACAATATTAGGTATTCCACTGACAATATCATTAAGTTTCACGTTAACGTCGGAGAGTTTTATGTCAACGGTTGGTGGATCACCAAAAAAATCTTTAATGGTTTTGTTTACATTTCTACGAAAATTTAAAAAAGTTTGTACGTGATTAATATAATCAGTTCTAAATGCAGCAATTCCATCATTAATTGTAGCTAGCGAAGTTGAAATAGGAATTTCCTTATCATCGACGTATTTCTTCGTAGCAGCATCAAAATCATATTCTGGTGTTCTAAGATTGTTAATACCATTATTATTCATGTTGAGAAATGCACGCATTATACCGCCGTTGGCCAATACGTATTTAGATTCTTGATCGTCGACATATTTCCTTGTTGCGGCGTCTGTATCTGCGGTTGGGTTTCCAAGACCTATAATTTTATTTTGATTCATGATAATTGAACCTGTAAATGAATCACCAGCTTTCTTAATATAATCGCTGACTGACGTACCGGAATCTTGTATTTTACCCTGATCAGTAAAAGTAACTATATTATTAACAACCGCATTAGGAACTCGTATAAGTACATCTGGCAGTTGTATATTACTAGTTTTTAATCGTCCTTCCTTATCCTGAAAAACAACTACTTCGTTTTGATCCACACTGGTTATGTTTAATAAATCATCAATTTCATTTCTGAGCTGATCGAGAGTTGCGTATTTAGATAAATCAACTTGCTGATGACCTTTACCACGAGAAGATCTTCCATAAATATCCACCATTATATTTACTAATATCTGTTTAAATGTGATGTCGCAGTATATTCATGTACAACTTTGTGGGGTGGTTTTGTTGATTTTGATATAGCATCAAGTACGTTAAGTACTTCTCGACCACATATTGGTGGATCAGTTAATGTTTGTGTTGGTAACGTTGAATACCATATTGGAGTACTTTGATAGCTGCTAATATACTTTAAGAATTCTTTTGGTGGAGCTAGTCCATATGAATCAAAATAAATAATTCCACGTGGATCAATTGCATATCCGACCCAATGCGTGCCTGGACCAGAATTTTTATCAAGATTAATAATACCTGTTTCAATGTTATTTGGTTGTTTTGGTAATTGATCACGCATGAAAACACCTCTGAAGTTTTTTATTTTTAATTTTTAGCAGCATCTAGTAAATCAAAATTGGACATAGGAGATATTAGTAAACTGTCCCTGGTAATCTTAGGCCTTTTCCGTACCATGAATGTGGAGTCCCTGGTAATCTTAGACCCCTTCCCTTTTTTTAATTCCCTTTCCTGTTGCTTTCTTTAATGCCATTCCAGCAGCAGTCCCAACAGCGCCTAATGCAGCTGCTTTTGCAACAGCTGGAGCTGCAGCGGCTATTAATGCTGGTATAGCAGCAAGAAGTGGAAATATACCACCCGTCTTAATGATATCTTTAATGGCACCCGCAGAAAGATTAAGTTTTATACCTTTATTTGATTTTTTGGCTTCATTGAAATGCCCGAGCTGACGTTCTGTAAGAGATAATTTATTTGAACCGCTCATCTGATCTTTCTTTAGTGATATTTTTAATCCACAGTTATTTTTTGATGCTGATTGTATTCTTTTAATCTGACCAGGAGTCAGACTAACACTAACATGATTATACGACATTATAATATTCATAAACGATCTAATTACATGTTTTCTACTGGCGCATCAACGACTCTCATTCGTCCACCAGCACCTTCAAGTAACATCGATTTATCACTGAGTATAACAGCAATTGCTCTGTAATTAGGAATATCTATAATATTTCTGTTAACACGAGCTCGATAATGTATATCAACTACTGACTGTCTGGCTAAATCTAAATGTTCGAGCGAAAAGTAATAAATTGGATATAGGGTTGTAAAATCCAATTGTGATATTTGTAAACCAGTATCAATATTTTGATCACGTCCCATGAACGTCATTAATCGATGATATACACGTGCTACATGATTTTGATCGAAATTCAATAAAATATCTTCGGATGGTTCTTGATGTCCATTTATTCTTAAAGAAACCTCGGAAACACCAAGATTGTCAAATATCATAATACTAAGATTTTGACTGTTTACTCGTGCAACATCTTGAAATGCAATAAATATATGTCGTGGTGCGGATATTCCCTGTTGAGAGGCTATTTGCCATGTAAATAAACCATTAATTGCGCTCTGAACAGCATCTGTGGTCATTGTTAACCATGACAACGCTGATTTACCACCTTGATTCATAAAAGAGAGTAGATGTTCTTCTTTAGGTATTGTTGGAGTCATCACCGGCATCCATAATGAATGTTTTGTCAGAATTACTCTACCAGGATCAGTACCAGCGGGTCGCCAGATTGCATCATCGTCGGTTGCTTTTCGTACAAGTACAACTGTGTGCTTAGCTCCGAAAATGACTTTTCTGACATTTCTGCAAAATCCAAATATATGTGACAGTGGAATGGCACATGAAAATGCTCTTCTTCCACCACGCAACATTGCTCGACGTGATCTAAATCCTAAGTTAAAATCTGGATCTACATTAATAATCATACTTTGTACATCAGCATCGGCGTTTCTAGCAAAATTTCTTGGCCGTCTTATTTCATATTGTTGATACTCTGGAGAATTAGAAGTATCTTTTACAAACATCATTGACGGGCCAGCCGATCTTGAATAATCGTCGCTGTATCTTGCAAGGCCAAGTATTGTCGTTGCAACGTCAACGTCTTTCTGAATTGATTCAATATTTTTACCATCAATCATATACGTAGCGCTATCAAATAACGCCATAATACCATTATTAACAAAACCGACACTAACATCGTCTCCATATGCTACTGGTGCTGCAGGATTAGCGATATTTAAAATTTCACCTTCTACTTCAATAAAAGCCTCAGCGGGTAAGAAATACCTACTTGCATCCTGAACCTGTAGTTCAATTCGTCCACGCTGATCTGGAATTCGAGCGTCATAAGAATAATATTGATAATCACGCATAGACTCATCTTTAAGTACTGGTGCGTCCATGTCGAATGCGGGATCAGATATTCGCTTGAACATCTTTATTATAATTATTATCGTCTAAAACGAAGACCACTTCGGGAAGTGAGACCACTTCCTGCTATCAGACTAGCGGTTATATTTTTTCTTTTTCTGACATTGGTACATCAGCCAACTCTGATAGCTTTTGATTAGTAACTTGATTTATTATTTTACTGACATTTGCAGGCATTACTTCAGTACTAGGTAATTTTACAGGTTGAGATTTTCGTCGTATTAATCGTGTTAGTCTATCTTTAATCGCTGAAAATGCTTTACTAGCAACATTACCCATAGCACTAATACCTTTTTCACGAACAACATCAATAGCTTTCATACCCAGTGGCTTTGCGATCGGTATTGTTTTTGGGGCTATCCTTCTAAATAGACCTTGAACAACATCACCTAGTCCATCTCCGTAGGTTGTTTTGTATACTGGCAATCGTGAGTTTATTACCCTGACCATAGTTGGTCCACGGTGAGTACTATGTACGATCATTTTATTATAGTAATTGTATTTAATTACGTACTTAGTCGCTGTAGTAATCATCGGCAATTTCATTAATAAGAGACTGATAAACATCAACGTCCATGATACCGCCTGTAAATAACCGTCTACAAATATCAGCTGCTTCATTAATTATTTCTGGAGAATTATTACCAGCTCGTTTTCCTCCGATGAGGATTTCTAGTCGTTCAACGTCAGAGATAACGTTAGTAGGACACGGAGTAAAATCACCTCCGGTAGAGAAACCTCTTCCAGTAGAAAGTTTTTCTAAACCTGAATTCAGTTTTTCTTCAAATCCTGATAATTCTGTTATTTTTTCTGGTAAATCTTTTTTTCTAACATTCCCTCTTTCTTTTGATAATCGTTCCATCAGAAACTGTTTATATTCTCTCACGTCATCCAGATGTATCATTAATTCTTCCTTATCAGATTTATTAAGTAATTCTTTAAGGAATTCTAGTTTTTCTGCTTTTTCTCTATTTTTCACCCTTTCATATCTTTCCATTATCCCCGGTTCAAAAGAATCAAATCCCCCTGGTCTTCCTAAGCCCGGTTTAGTTAATAATGATCGTGATGGTGGTCGTGGTGGTCGTGATGGTCGTGATAGTGGTGGTGATGGTGGTGGTGATGGTGGTGGTGATGGTGGTGGTGATGGTGGTGGTTGTTGTTGTTCTTCCAGAATTTTCCGTGAGGCTGGCGACCAATATTTTGATCCTTTTACTTTTCGTCCTTTTGCTGCTTCCTCTTGTGTTGGTTGTAATGGCGGTGGTAATGATAATGATGGTTGTTGTGGTAGTGGTGGAGATGGTGGTGGAGTTTGTACACGTGGTGGTGATGGTAATTGTTGTTCTTCATAAAATCTTTCTCTTTCTTCTTTTTCTTGTTCTATTTCTTTTAATTTTTCTTCCAATATTCTTCTCTGTTCAATATCCTCGATACCTATACGAATAAAGTCCCTTTCATATTCTTTAACATCATCCTCAAATTTTTTAAAATTATCTCGATGTTTACTAGTAATTTTGCTTATTTTGTTAACGTTTCGAAATATAAAAGAATTCCATTTATTTCTTGAAATATCAGGAGTATTCGGATCTAAAAAAGATCACGATAAGCGTATCCTGTAGCAGCGACTCCAATAGGATCATTACTAGCGTAAATAAAACCCGCTGCGGAAAGTTTGGTTACTTGCTTTTTTTCATATTTTCTTTTTGATTTTTCATGTTTTTCCGGTTTATCACAGAGAGAATTCAAATCATCTTCAACTAATTCTGGTATATCCCTCGGTGGCTGAGCAGCAGCAATTTCAACTGGAAGTCCACGTAAAAGTCTTTTTGTCTGTTTTGTTCTTTCTGCTATTTTTCCAGTTGCCTCAGCGGTTTCCTCTAAAACAGGAAGAAGAGGTTTAGTTGTCTCTGTAATTGGTTTAAATAATTGTTTTGTATCCTCTTCAAATTCAACATGAGATTCTTGTCGTTCTTGTAATTGTTGCTTGACAGCATCACGAACAGGTAAATATTTTCTAATTGCTTCTAGTCGTTCTCGTGCTAATCTAGCTGAATGAGGTTCTCCGATGACAACCATATTAATAATATTTATACTGACTATTTAATTTACAGCAGCAGGCAGGGTGAACGACAAAAATTAAGTGACCCGGCGAGTAAACTAAACGCATTATAACATAAAAAACAAAAAGTCAAAAATAAAATAATAAAAATGAGCTAATCCAAACGATTTATTATTCGTTTTTCAAACTATACGGTAATAATAAAAGTTAGGAGGTTCGGTTTAGCGTTATTGACCTTATTTTTCAGCCTCTGTAGGAACCTTTATTTTTGTAAAATAAGGTCTCGTACAAAGTGGTCTGTTCACCCTCCCTGCTGCTAGTAGTTTGTTGCGCTAATGATAAATTTTCAACTCCGATAAAGTTATATAGAGGTGAAAATCCGGCCGTGTGGCTATTAAAAAATTTAATAGACAAAGTTAATAAAATTTCTAACAGATTATTTAAAACAGCTCCGATGAAAATAACGTCTAAACAACAACTCGATTTTGATGAGGCAGTTAATTGTCATATTTGTTAAATGTTACTGGTAGATTCCAACGGAGTCCGTGATAAGGTGCGAGATCATTGTCATTTGACCGGCCAATATCGTGGAGCAGCCCATAACAGTTGTAATTTAAAATTTCATGCTCCAGATTTTACTCCTTTAGTTTTACATAACTTTCGTGGCTATGACAGTCATATCATTGTAGAAGCTTTTGGCAACGAGGAAATTAAATCTAAACTAAAATTAAATAACGTAATAAAATGTATTCCAAATAATTTTGAAAAGTATATGTCGGTGACGCTCGGTAAATTACGTTTTATTGACAGTCTGCAATTTATGGCAGCATCATTAGATGAGCTTGTAAAAGGTTGCAGGGGTTTCGCTAACCTAAAAAGTTGCTTTGGTGAAAACTATATCTAACAAAAAAAGGTATCTTTCCGTACGAGTATCTCGACGATTGGAGCAGATTTGATGAAACTTTTCTTACCAATAAAGATAAATTTTACTCGCAACTCAAAAACGAAAATATCACAGATGACGAATACAAATATGCACAAGATATTTGGAATAAATTTAGTTATAAAACATTTGGTGATTATCATGATTTATATTTGAAAACAGATATATTATTGCTAGCAGATGTTTTTGAGAGTTTTCGTCGGGTAAGCTACAGCAATTATGGACTAGACACCTGTTGGTATTATTCCTCCCCTGGATTGTCTTGGGACGCTCTCCTAAAAACAAGCAAAATAGAACTAGATCTTTTAACAGATGTCGATATGTTTAACTTTATTGAAAAAGGTATCAGAGGCGGAATTAGCGTTATAACAAAAAAATATGCAGTAGCTAACAACAAATATCTGAAAAATTATGATAAAAATCTCCCATCTAATCATATTATTTATCTGTTCTCTAATAATTTGTATGGCTATGCAATGTCAGAACCAATGCCGTGTAGTGGATTTCATTGGATAACTCCAGATCAATTTTTTTTTAAGGAAACTGAAAAAGATTTACCTAGAAAAATTAATCATGATTTTTCCGATATTTCATATTTTGTTGAAGTTGATCTAGATTATCCTAGTTCGTTATACGATCTACATAACGATTATCCGTTTTGTGCAGAGTCAATGATGATTAATTATAGTTTATTATCGACTGAACAACGAGCAACGACAACAGCAAAAAATTCGATTGTTAATAAGCTAGTTCCAAATTTGTTAAATAAAAGAAATTACGTTATGCATTACAAAAATTTAAAACAAGCAGTAGATGCTGGACTAATTCTGAGAAAAGCCCACCGCGTGCTAAAGTTTAATCAGTCGAGGTGGATGGCAAATTACATCGACTTAAATACAAAACGTCGTGCTGTGGCTAAAACCGAATTTGAGAAAAACTTTTTCAAGTTAATGAACAACTCGGTGTTTGGAAAGACAATGGAAGATATTAGAAAAAGAGTTTCTATCGAAATTGTTAGTGATATAAGTCGCAGAAATAAATTAGTTAACGATGATGGTTTTGTTAGGATGAACATATTTAATGAAAATCTTGTTGCAATACAACGACGAAAGACAAATTTAAAGTTAAATAAACCGATTTATGTTGGTGCAGCTGTACTTGATATATCAAAGTGGCTGATGTACGATTTTCGCTATAATTTTACCAAAAAGAAGTGGCCAGATTCGGAGTTGCTATTTACTGATACAGATTCGCTAGTTTATAATATAAAATGTGAAGATGTCTATCAGGATATTTGCAATAATAAAAATCTATTTAATTTATCAGATTATCCAGCATGTAGTGGATTTCAAGATAATTCGAATAAAAAAGTTATTGGTAAAATGAAAGATGAGTTTATGTTTGTGCTGGTGAAAGAATTTGTCGGACTAAAGAGCAAAATGTATGCTGTCATATTAGATGACAATAAACTTACAAAAAAAGGCAATAGGTATTCCTCAAGGATATGTGAAAAAGATGATGAATTTTGACGATTTTAAAGCAGCGCTAAACAATAGTGTCAGTTTTATCAAAACAAATGTTATCAGAACAAATCATCATAAATTTGAAACTGATACGATCATAAAACAGGGACTAAGTAATTTTGATGATAAAAGATATTGCAGGTACGGAATTAATACACTAGCGCTTGGACATTATGCAAGTAATGTTATCTAAACATCAGAAATAATGTTCGAAAATTTAACATTAGTCGATGGAGTTAATAGCAAAATAAAAAAAATAATGGTTAATAACCAGCAATTATCATTTGAATTTAACGATGAAATTTCAGGTATTTGTTTTAGTAAATTTGACAGAATCAAACTCTCCCTTATCAGATCAGACGATAGCAAATATTTTAATTATCTCGAAAGTTTGCGAGACGAACTTGCACTAAAATATGACAATTTTCATGATCCGATCAGCCAACAAAAGTATACAAAAATTAACATAGACTTAGACCGGTCGAAGGTTTTTGTAAAAGGTAGTAAGTATCTTCTCAGTAAGATAGCAATGAAAGAACTATTTGAATGTCGTCGAAAAGTAACCGGTAGAATTAAATTTTATTTGTACAATTTTGAAAATAAATTATATTTAATAGCGAATGTTGATGTTCTAGTGATAGGCGATGAAATTCTTTAAAAATATCTTTCTTCCTTGCATTTTTGTTTACGAGATAGGTTTCATCATTTTTTTTTACGATAAAATGTTTAATCTATGGAAACAGATAAAATTGTCCCAAACCCCTATTCATATACTACTTCCCATTCTGTGAAAATATATAGAAAAATGTTTTCAAAATCGTGTACGAGTAAATGATAAAATACTTTGGTTTTCTATGATGAAAAATAAATTGCAGTTTGATATCCGATCAGACAGAGCACTGTTTCCTTTGTTAGCCCACTAAGAAAGCTGCCACTTGAACACAACTAATATATTTGCCATTGCAATTGTCTTGCTGTGAATAAAAATCAATCAGAGCGTCATAATATATTGCATGCCGTCTGCTCACACGGAATTTCTATAATAACTGGATCATGTAATCATTTTGAAAGGTTAAAAATAAGGAATTTCCAATGCATTTTCCTAAAATATAACGCCAAAATCAGGTCAAAGATAGGTCATTTGCAATGGATTTTTCCTAAAACGCCTACTGGAATCAATGTCAAAGATATTTCCAATGGATTTTCCTAAAACGCCTACTGAAATCAAGGTCAAAGATATTTGCGATATATTTTTCCAGAATAACGATATAAAAAGCAGTTAGAATTTTCTTCATAGCCATTCTGCTATAGGATTTTATGAACAGGTAAGTGAAAATACTTTTCTAACATATTTTAGACAAAATGTTAACATAGAAAGTTTTAAAGGGGTAGGGGGTCCCGGAGATAGGTACCTTGCTTACGTACACTGTAGATGTTTAGAAATATCATTATCAAATAAAATGTCAACCATGTTGTCGATGAATAACATTGGATCAGTTGTCCAACCCGCTATTCGCTCATCGTTTTCGCTAGCAAACAACCATACTGATCCGTACTTACTCGATAAATGATAACCAACTTTTTTAATACAATCGCTTATTATATTAGGTGCTATCCCAGTATATCTTGAGGCTGATTTGACTGAATTAAATCTTTTAAAAAATCTGTTTGTTAGATTAAATCCGACGCTACAAATTGGCTCTTTGTAATAGGACATTATATATAATATTTCATTGTTTAAAATGAAATAAATCTAGAGGTCTGGGATCATCTTTCCAATTTTTGGTAGGGGGTGGGGGTTGGGGTGGGGGTTTCTGGTCTAGAATCCTCTTTTGGTTTAGGATCATCACCTTCATCTACTACTACATATTTCAAGCACTCCATGTATTTAACATTTTCCCCTCCACCTTTATAGACAATTATCACTTGAATCTATAAATTAATTTTGACAAAACTGTGCATGCAAAATTCACAGGAAAAGCATGAATCTAGATGTAAGTGATATTGTTTTGTAGTATCCCACTTGCTCATGATATAACGCCTTTTTTATAGCTAATGGCAGAAAGCTGTAACACTTTTCCAATGAAAAGGGATATTTTTTAAATAATTTTTTTTGTTTTTCGGGGGGTGGGGGTCTGATGATTATCGTCTCGCCTGTATTTGCCTTGAAAGACGTGCAATCATTGTATGGGTTCTTGCAACGTCTTTTTTAATTTCTTTCTCCAGCCTATTGATTTGCCGCTGAACGCGCTTCTCTTGATCTATAATTTGTTTTGATTGCTTCTCTTGCCCCTTTATAAGATCTTCTAGTGATAAGAGTTGCCTAGGTCGAGGACAGGGATCAAATGCTTTGAAACAAAGATTTTTGAGTTCTAAGGCCTTCACGATATCCAATATTTGAATAACAACCGTAGTATCTGACGTGGTACCACCAACCACCATACCAACCGCAACTAATTTGTCCCGGTTTCCTCTCTTTGCCATGAAGACAATTGCGCCTGAGTCGCCCATTTATGCAAATCCGTGGAACCCGTGCAGTGGAGTGATTTCCATTTGGTTGTACATCAAGTCTTTGAAGGCAAGGTCTTTTACATCAGATCTTCTGGCGTACAAGCAGTTATGGGTGATAAGTCCCCTCGTAATACCAGTTGTTGCTCCGAACTTGACAACTTCACATCCCTCCATTCTGTCTTCGATCTTGGTACAATGTCCACTGGAAAACTCCATTGGACTGTTCGCTTCGAAACCTGTAAAACATATTTGCACTAAATGAATAACAACATCCACATTGCATGCTTCAGATAAAATAAAGATTACGCAGACTAAATTACAGCTCAGGCTTGACAACGAAGCATACATGCATTACCTAATTTCACCATTATAAAAACATCATATGAGTGAAAGGTCTTTAAGACTTTGATTCATATATTTATTAAAATTGATGTTAATGATATTGACAGATGATTCTCTTACCTGGGAACAGGTTATAAACTTCATATCCGTGATCAGATGAAAAATAATTATATTTTCACGTGTAACAAAAGACCACGCAAACCAACACATAAAACAATTATCTCTATAGTGTTTTATTCATTTTTTTAATTTTCCATCTTATCTCGTTCCATACCTGAAGCTGAATTTTGATTCTTAGGAAATGCCCCAGATACCGGTTTTCTGGCACGTTCAGTAATTGTGACGACCGCAGCATCTATTCCGACTTCAGAAGGACCACCAGGCTTTAGTGCGAATTTTAGCACTGTACCAAATTCATGATATTCATCGGGCTGACCCATTCGTCGAGTATTCCACGGAATGGATTTGTGTTGACGGAATTGCTCATCTGGACTGGAATCTAAATATGTTTTCCTCTCCTCCTCCGTTAGGGCCACGTGTGCACATGTAAGAATTCCGACACTCCCATCTTGCAGGTCTAGAAAACCTCCAAGCGTTCCACTGGAGCCTTTACAACGAACAATTTGGCAACCCATTAACAGACACTGGTGATATTCCCTTGCTCCAGGAACTTTGCTGTAGGGTACAAACTTCCCTTCCCGCACGTCTACCGGAAAGTGTTCGATCCGACGTGGAAACTCTTTCTCACCATAAGGAATGATTCCTTTCACATGAACATATACAACAATGCAGTAAACTGTAACAAATCATGCATTTCTATGTCCATATTTAATAGAGCGAACGGAGGAAACACCGACCATTTCGATATTTCTGTGACACCTCAATAGCTGGTCGATGTTCTTCGACAGAGTAATTTTTAATTCTCTCCTCTTTCTTTCTTTCTCCTATTTGAGTTTGTTTGATTTCTTCATTTTTGGTTACTTCACGAGCCTCCTCACTTACTTCAAATTCATGTCGAAAGACAAATTCAAAGGAGCGGAACGAAGTTGGAATGTCTTTCTCCGACAGATTGACACCATTATCGAAAGAAATTAAAACAAAAATAGGAACATTTGGACATCTCTGTCAAAATCCTACCCATACAGACTTGACCTTTTCTTGCATTTCAGACACCAATATTTCCAAGCAACTGTAAAGAATGTTTTGTACATCGCTTCGAGAGCATTTGTCTGTCTCAAGTAGCTTGCCGATGACTTCAATTTCAAAATCTTCGCTCAAGAAATCTTGTGTTGCCATGGATACCTGCCCTGAATTAATTATTTCGGCAAGTACATCCGCTGTCTCAGAGAGCCTTCTGATTTCTGAAAAAATCATAAATACTTAAGCAGATTAAAGGTACTTCACTTTATTTTGTGTGGATTGAAAGCTATCGAAACTTAAGTTAAATGAACATCTGATTTAGTAAATTTGAAGCACATACCGACAAGAAAATATTACCATGATTATATTAGTTTCTTAAATTTCTATCAAAGTCAATGTTGATCAATCTACAGAAAAAATGCAATAGAATATAATGGAAATGGATAGGTTAGATTAGAAAAGAACTGTACTGTGTAATAAATGAATATTATTCGAATTTTTTGATGTGGTGGTATATATTGAGGCAGTGTGATACGTAATAGAATGCCGACAATGACTTATGTGTTGTAAATAATGACATAAGACTTAATTTTAAACTTGTCTGGTATGATTTATTTCAAAATTTGTTCGAACTGTATGCTGCATTTTACATTCATTACTAGCGACAAGAAAATGAAGTAACCGTAGATAATCTTCTCCTCCGAAGATAAAATAAAATTCGTTGCGATACCGAATACGTATGTAATACGATTGAAATATGAAATTTAATGTGACAAAGGTATCGTTTGAATCCGTTTGTCTTTTTAGCTTTTTGACATGAAGAATAAGTAAATGATAGATATGTATTTGGCAGGTTATTATTGTAGCGCCTATTGTGATGTAACTGCGTTTGGCTTGGGGAATTAGACAAGCGAGAAGAATTTTTTAAAATTTATTTAATTCAATATGAACCCTACTGCTTCAATATGATGACTGTCTCCTGCACTACCAAGCATCCAATCAAGGCTTGAAGTCGTGTACTGCTTATCCGTCTTTTAACATTGTTTTATGTCTGCACCGCAAACGTCTTAATTTATAGTAGGGTGGGAAAAAGAGCTACTCTCCAGTTCGTTTAATTGCATACACTGCATGCTTTTCAATTGGAAGTTGGATGAGGAATAGAAACACACCACCTAGCGACACCCAGGCTGCGTGCAAGCAAGCAAAGTTCGGATTCTTGTTTGTCGAGTGGGAAATAGAGCCACCATTCGACGTTTTGCTGGACACGGAAAAGGAGGAGCAGGTCGGCTGAAGCCACCGAGCGTCATAGGAGATTTCTGAAACGCGATATCGGTACTCTCAATCAGTAATGTAAGATGGGCTATTCCCAACTGCCAATTGAGTGTAAGCCACATATTGTAATTTGGATCTCGCAAACCGGTGCTAAATTTTCATCTTTCTTGTAAATTTAGACTTTAGTGTAATTAGTGTGCATTCTTTATTCGAAGAAAGAAAAATATAAAGTCTTAGTGACTCATTAAATTTGATGGTCTTAGTTGGGTAAACTTTAAGTACTCTTTTAGAGCGGTGTGCAAATAGAACATATTTGAGCATTAAATCGATTTTTATCAAAATGGGTTTTCAAGCCAAAATGAAAATCTATAGGTAATAGAGGCAACTTTGATCGGAAACCATTAAAAGGGCCGAAGTCCAACCTCTGACTGCAGGAACAGGAACGACCTGGTTTGTTCGGGTGGCATAAACGTTTGTCTTTTTTGCTTCAGGTGTTGTTATGAGTCATGATGTCTGATATCACTAGATCATCCCATTCTTGCCTGTACAGAATGGGCTGGGCCTGGATGCCGTAGACCTTAAACAGCTCGTTCGTGATCAGTATCACTAGGGGAAATGGAAACATGCAGTATTTGTCCCCTAGTGAACTGATGTTCTCCACTAAATGAAGGAATTTGGTTTTAGTGGATCTGTTCAG